>RJWT010048746.1:0-11103 GCA_004365215.1 Cuniculus paca
ATTTCCCATTGAAAATTCTCTTTGTCTAAGTGTGTCTGAGTGTCTATTCTCCATTATTTTTTTGTTTTGTTTTGAGTTGGGGTCTCATTGTGCAGCTCAGGTTGACCTTGAACCCACTAGGGAGCCCAGACTGGTTTCGAACTCATAACAATCCTTCTGCCTCAGCCTCCTGAGGTCTAGGATTGCGAGTTCCTGAGTCTTTCCCCTGGCTGAAGCCATCATGGCAGCATCCTCTTCCCTCCCAGCTCCTTCTGGGATCTTCGCTTTGCAGTTTGCTCAGTGTTTTACTCAGGTGCCTTCACCACATCTGGGGACTTGTCATTATTATTTCTGTACTATACTTTAGGTCCCTCCCATCTCGCCCGTCCTGGAAAACTGCGTTAGAGAAAGATTCATGCATTGCTCACTGCCTCCCAGGTCTATTCAGTATTTCTAACTGTTTAGATTTCAGTTTAAATTTTCTTGTTCAGTTAGAGTGATATATCCCCAAATTCACTGAAACCTTAATATGTCTTCTTTACTCTTCCTATTTGTGCCAGAAGTTTTTATTCTTCTTGTAATTTCAAGTTCCATGATACCCTTTCTGTTATCTTTCATAACGTTTTCGGACTTCCATTTCTTTGCTTCCTTTGGTGCGTTCTTGCTGATATTTTTACCCTCCTTCCAAAGAAGACTGTCGCTAACTTCTTGTTGAACCACTTTCATGATAACTCCTTGCAAATCCTTGTCAGATCATTCTGACAGCTGATTTTATCTCTTTGTTGATGTCCATTTATTTTATTTCTGTTATGCATTTTTCAATTTTTTTCCCGGTTATTGTTATGACATTTTCTTTTCTGTAGGTTAATGCACATTTTGGTTACTGTATCATGAGAGTTTGCTCCTAGCAAATATCACCTCTCCAGCAAGAAGGCTGAAGCTATTTTGGCCGAGATGGAAGCCCCTGGGCTGCTGAGAAAGGCCCAGGGCAGTGTGAGAGGCCACTCTCTGCCCTGCTCAATGGGACCATGGGACACATGCTCTGTTTTTATACACTTCCTTGGCTTCTGGAAATATCTTGTGTAATAAAAAATTTGGCCTCACACAAATCAACTTCTGGGATTTAACTGTTAATCTTTGTAATTTTCTGAAGAAAAGGATATTGATAGGGGTCCCCTAACTACACACCCATCAAGGTATTCCATGATGGGGCTTATGAGCTATGGGATATCAAGTAGACCTCTGGGACAAGGAAGTAGATGTTTTGACCAGCAACAAGGACAACCAGTCAGTGCATCCAACCTCTGTAACAATGTCCTTGTAAACCCTTGGGGCCTCTGCTTGGGAAGGCTTCCCAGTACTCCATGTGTGTGGTCACAGGCTGAAGGGAGCCAGATGATCGCACTCAGACTGATATAGGAGAATGAAACTCCCACCCTTCTAGATGTCCATTATGAGTTTGTGTTCTCTAAAATTGAAGAACGAATTTTAGGAACAATGGAGGTTAAAAGCAGAATATATTTATTGAGAGAAAGAAAGCTTCTGTCTGTGAGAGAGAGATAGAGAGAGACAGAAGAGGTCCCAAGTGGGTTGCCAAGGACCCTGTCTTTTCTAGGGACATTTGTAGAACAAAACTATGAGGTGAGGCAGGTGTAAGGTGGGCAAAACATGGGAACTTGCAAGATGGGTATGAGGTGGGACAGAACTTCGATCAACCAATAAGATTAATTGTTCAGGTAAAATTGGTTAAATCTGGGACAAATGGGAAAGCAAGTCATGTAGCAAGTGGACATGCTTAAAGAGCAGTTACTCTTCCTGTATGGGGTTGGGATGGTGACTCCTGGCTTCTTCAGGGTGATAGAGACCAATTTAGAATATTAGCCCTTAGGATGTGGGTATATTTGTTTGATCTTTTGTCTTGAGGCCTGGCCCACAGGGAGGTGTCTGTCTCTCCCACAGTTGCAAAGTATCTGGTTTTCTGCACTGGCTCCTTCGAGAGCCCAGCCCTGTCTGACTGCCTAGAAAATTTCTGTCTAACTCAGCTGCCTGTAACAAGACAACTGAGATGGAGCAGTTGAAGTCCTTTCAGAACTCCTCTTACAACCTTTTCTCTGGCTTATCCCATAACAAAAATTGGTGAGCAGAGCAGCGTCTAGTGAGTCCTCTGAGTCATTCTAGTGAATCATAGAAATTTGGGTAGCTTGAAGAAAATCCTGAAGTCACAATTAATGTCAAAAGTAAAAGTGGCTTTCCCAGAACTTCTCCCTTGAACTTGGTAATAGGACCCTAACTTGAGCTGCCTGGGTCCAAAATCACAAGAGGACCTGCCATTTTGCAGGAAGTAGCAGGTGTCTGCAGCTGGATCCATGTGATTTCCTTACATCTTTTAATTGCTAATCCTCAGTTATCATCATGTCCTTCTTTCCAGGAAGCAAAACAGGAAGGAGAAGCCAGCTGTCTGCACACAGTGCAGAGATTCCACTGTGGCCTGCATAGACATGGGGTGAATTCATCTGTTCTTCCCACCAATCTTCGAAATCTCGAGCATTGCTCCGAGCCAGACACCAGAGTGGGCTTGCTGTCCATGCGACCATGGATTGCTGAGGGGAGACAAATACCTGCGAACTGGGCATGGCGGTGCATCCCCTAACCCTCCCTACACTCTGGGAGGCTGAGGCAGGAAGATCACAAGTTCAAACTCAGCCTTGGCAATGCAGAAATTTTGGGAGACCATTAAACACTTAAAAATTAAAGAAACAAACATTTAAAATTTTTAAAAAGAGTTCATATTTCTGACTATTTTTCCGAGAAACAGAAACCCATTTTTACTGTATAAATCCGGTCCTTGTTTGGGAAGTTACTGGTTCCATTAGTGTGCTATGAGAAAATCAATTTGAAGAAACTATCAGAGAGACATCCTCCTTCTCATTATGTCCAAGACTTGCAAAATATTCAAGACATAGAAAAGATATTTTTTACTTCATGATAAATTTTTCTGCAGAGGGATTTGATTAAGCACTTTGGTATATAATGAAAATAAGATAATAAATCATGAAAATATGCGCCTGCTTGTATCAAACACACCTTTAATATAACAAAAAGGGGATGTGAGTGTTGTTCAGGGGTACAGTACTTGCCCCGCATGCTTGAGGTTGGGATTCAATCTTCAACCCCCAAAAATTATAAAAATGAACATCAGTATGTATGCAATGTAAGAAATAACAAATGACTGTGCAAAATTCTGAAATTCAAATATACTTAATATAGTTTAAGTGAATAATTTAATTAAAATTTTCCTTTGCATATTTTAAAATATTTATGTAATAGACATCTCATATGTTTAAAAATATGTATCATGAACATGCTGTCTCTGATACATTTAATGATATCATAAGCAGTGAGTGCCCTTGCATTTATATGCACACACATGCATCTCTGAAAGTGTGTGCTATTGGTGTTTGTGTGTGTAAAGTGTAATTTTACACATCTAAGTACCCCACCTTCATTTTCCCAGTGTGGATCATAGCACCTTACAGCCAGCAAAATACACGGTAGCTCACATCTCCTGAATGAAGAAGTGCAACATTTGCACATAACCTGCACGTGTATTCTCATATAATTGAAATTATCTCTAATTAGTTATAACACCTAATACTATGTAAGTGCTACATCAACATTTGTTATGCTATGTTTCTTAGAAAGCTTCATAAGGAAATTTGTATATATTCAGAACAGTTACAATTGGGGGGCGGAGATAGTTTTCATCTGCAGGTGGTTAATTTTGCTCATGTTGAAACATTTAATATAGAGTAATCTGTATTTGCCTTAGACTACACAATCTTCAAGATTTCATTTAATGGTAATTGATGAGTATATAGAGACTTTATCTATTAAAACTCTAATAATGATAAATATCATGATACTATTTAACATTCTGGGCAGTTTTGCTTTCTTTAAATTCAGACATTTCTTGCAAAATCTGCATTGATGTTCATCTACAAAAATAATCTAGATGAAAAAACTCATTATTTTTAGTCACAACTCTTTAATCAATTCAGAATATGTTTCCCTTCAGAGTTCTGAAATTTTTACATGTTGTAAGCATTTTTCAGAGTAAAACCACTTCTGAAATATTGGCATTTATTAATGTCATCCAACAATTATTGATTTTAAAGAAATTAAACATCACATATATTATAAATCACAAGAAGTTTGAGTTCTGATTTAATCAAACTCTTATGCACGTTACGCTTTAATCACTAAAAGGACATATTTCTTGGTGTGAGAAAGCTCAAGATGACTGTGGCTTCTCAGACATGTTTTTCGCAATGTGTGCTCTGAATCTTCCAGAGCGACGAGGAACCAAAGGGACCCCATGAGGAAGCAGACGCAGCAGAGACAGGAGAGCTGTGTCTTCCTGGGACCCTGCTGCCCCACCTGGACAGCAAGCGCCAAATTCTGAGACAGCGCCCTGCTTGCAGCCCCAGTGTGACACAGAGGAAGTGATGTCAGGCTTTGTGCCCTAGAAGTGCATCAGTTTGATTAAGAGTCACCCATCATTTTTAAAAGGCAGGTCATCCAAAGTTTAAAATATTAAAATGAAAATAATAGTCATAAAAATTGTTTATATGTTTTGTTGCCCTGCTAATAGCTCTTAGTTCATTTAAACTCATCTAAATGAAAGTGAACATGCTCCTTAAATGACTAACAGATGCTAGCAAATCTACACTTTATTATCACAGCTTTAAGGGTGCTTATTCATTCGTTACAGGTGGTTACCTATGACAGAGACAGGGAATATACATGTGCTCACAACACCGTACTGCACATGCCTCTGTGAATGCGTGCTTTGGGTGAAACTCATGAAGCTTATTCGTCTTTCGTTTCAGCGTTAAGGAGTGTGCATTTTAAGCACTGTATTGACAGCATGCATATCGATGCAGAACACTGTGCAAAAGTTTTGAGAGCCATGCAGGCACGCGCTGTCTCCAAATGTTCACAGAGTACAACATGTTATGGAACCAGCAAATCTGTTAGAGTTGGTTACTTTCTGACACCAAGCTGCATGAAGAGGAATTGATCGATAAAGATACCACCTCAGATGCAGTTGCAGACCCTCACACTGCTTCCCTGCGGACTTCTCCACGCTGGGTGACACTTGTATACCTCTCTCAGTACATGTAATATTCAAAGCCATACTCACAATAAAATTAATTAGCAAGCCCTCCAATTGAGTATTTCAACTTCCTATGACAAACAAAGGTAGTAAGGCAATGTAAATACCATAAAATACTTATATAAAATATTTACTATTTCTATTTATAGCATGCTGTATAATTATCAATGCAGGTGACCTTTCAGGTCTCCATTTTACAGCTTCCAACAAATTACCTGTTGACTTTAATTATTATTGTACTGAAGTAATATGTGTTAATTTGTAAATTGTACTCAAGTCACAGCTCAACTGAATTCTTATCCTTCTTTTTAACCAGTCTACGTCCTTTCATCGTTATAGTACAAAAAATGGTAATCAATTCGACTTTCTTCGCCGCCGCCCCACATTTGAGATGCTGGAGTTTCACTGTTATACAGAGCAAAATAACAACGACAGCAGTACATAGGGCAGCCACAGGTTGTCATTTTAATCCAAAGTTGGCCATAAGATTTCAATCACTCAAGCTACCTATGAGACATAAAAATCTGTTAGAGTTGGTTACTTTCTGACACCAAGCTGCGTGAAGAGGAATTGATCGATAAAGATACCACCTCAGATGCAGTCGCAGACCCTCACACTGCTTCCCTGCAGACTTCTCCACGCTGGGTGACACTTGTACACCTCTCCCTGCCTCATGGAGGAAGCCAGGCCTTTCCAGTCCCTCGAGGCCTATGCTGATACTGGTCCTGCCCTAGCAATGTCACGCCCTTGGACACACCTTGTGTTGGCTCCAGCTGTTGTGACAGAGTAGTACAGAGAGGATCAGCTGGAAAGGAGAGGAGGAGAATTCCTTGGGGCTGGGTTTCAGAGAGTGCAGTTCAAAGCCCATCGGCACAGCAGCGGGAAGCACAGCGTGTTTCTTCCACGGGCTGACTTTCTAAAGAAAGCAGCACCGCGGCCTGGCACAGTCCTTCAGCATGGGGCCTCTGGGGACGTCTTTTTTTCAGGGCTAGGTCTCAGCCCGCGGCCTTTGCACTGAGCTACGTGCTCTGCCTTTTTATATTTATTGTCAGTTAGGGCCTTGCCAAGTTGCATGGGCAGGTTTCTACCTTGCTCTTCTCCTGCCTAAGCCTCCAAAAGAAAAGCTGGCGTTTCAGGTTTCTGCCACCGCGCCTGGTCCTTAGGGGACATTTAATGCACATCTTGGGACTCCCAAAGGTATTTCCCAGAAAAATGACAAAATGAATGCAAATCTGAGGTTCTGTTTGTTTTCTGGCACACAAGGTGCCTGCCGTGAAAGCAGGAGCTGTGTGTGGCAGCCAGAGCGCTGCTGCATCTGGGTAGGGAACCAAGGCCAGGCCACTCTGAGCCCGGAGAACCGATGGGGCCCCGGAGAGCACAGTTCTGCTGCATTCGGGTCCATTGGGACTGGCCCAGGGCCTTCAGCAGAGCACTCCTCACCATCACCCTGAAGTGCATTTTTCTAACTTTCCAGTTTAGTTTTTCTCTATTTCTTGTCTCTCTTTCCTCTGCCCAATTAAACTCCATCTCATTCCTGAGCTCCCAGAATAGGTGTGGCACTTCAAGCCTTAATCTTCCATCATAATTATCCGAATGATGATAAGATAGGGAACTCACGATGTCAAATCAGTTGCCAAAACAGAGAAAATAGATGTACAAATCTGAAGATTTTCTACCCCAAACCAGGCATTGCATTCTTTTGAGTTGAAGGGAGTTCTTAGATGCCTGTCATTGTTTTAAGGAGGCCTTGTCTCCAGGGTGAAATTGTGACATACAGAATAATTTATTAACCCACTTATCCTAGGAGCCCACTGGATATATAAAGACGTTTTCACATATGTCCTTGAATTGAAAACAGCTTCTGGATTCTTGCTATAAGCAACTCCTTATGTAACACTATTTTATTTATGACAAAGATTGAAGGCTTAAAGAATAATTTATTCTATTCAGAAGATAAAATGCAATTATTTAGCAAAGAACATATGTATATTTGACAAGATATGTAGAAATTTTTGTCAAAATCCATATATTTTTGAGCCAATTAAAATATGCTCTTTCAGTCTGCTCACAGTTTTACACCTGCCAAAATGCACTTGAACTAAAAAGGAATACTTTACACAATGTGGAGATTTATTATTTCTCTGAGACCAATTGAAGGGATTATGTTATGGAGAAATATTCTGATCAGCAGATGGGAGCAGGAGCAATTTCTCAGAGACCAGCTTCTGCGGAGACAGTTTCTAATGCCATGGAGACTTTCTAACTATAAAATGTATACTGCGCAAGATTATCAAGAAGACATAAGTAATATATAGATTTTAATTAAAAATTTACCCAAAGTAGATCTCCAAACAAGCAAGATGACTATGTTGTTTCTGTAATTATGTATTTGTATACTTTATATGTGCATTCTATTCCTATTTTTTGCTTAGTTCATAACACTGACTTTTTGATAAATGTAATTAAATAAAGAAATTAAATTTTAAAAAGTTAAATAAAGAAATCATTAAATAAAAACCAAATAAAGAAACATTTGAACAAAAACTGAATAAGTGAAACATTAGCTATTGTCAACCAAAAACAGTAACTGCTTGACCCAAGAATACACGAACTATGTCTTATTTGTGCAAAATTACTAATGCTTATGCTTCAGAGGGTAGGAAAGAGACTGGGTAAAACTTATCAGTAGGGAAACTTTTGCCATTCTTTAATACTACAAAACCAATGGAACTCATGCTTGTAGTTCCTAAGATCTGTGACAGTTGGTTTAAGAAATATACAAAACTTTCCCCAAAGCCCCATTACAGATTGGATCTCTTGTCCCCCAAAAGCTCACATGCACAGATACAGGGTCTCTGGGAAGAGAATGAACCAGGAGGGCTATAACTGGCGACCTCTGGAAAGATCATAGCTCAGTGGGCTTGGTAGGCAGTGAGGGCCTGATGGGACAATGTGGCTCATGGGCTGTGGCTTTGAAGGGGGATCATGTCCCCTGCCTGGGGTCCCCAAGGTGAGGGCACTTCCTCTGCCATTGCTTTATGTGATGTTGTTTCTGCCTGACCAAAGGCCTAGAAGCAATGGAACCAGATGATCATGATCCGAAACCACTAAGACCTTGAGTCAAAATAAGCCTTTTCTCCTCTAAGTTGTGATTTCAGGTATTTTTGTCACAGTGATAGAAAGTTAACACAATTCGTGAGCTATGCCTGTGTGTAGAAAGAAAACCAGAAGAGATGGAAAGAGTAGAGGCAGTCAAAGTGCACTCCGATAATTTCTTTGTGAAAGACAATTGGAGAGATTTGGGATTTCTGTTTTTGCAAAATGTCTTGTGTCTTAGAACATCGTTGACATTATATCTAGAAAAAAAATAAGAGCATTGATATTCTCACAGAGTAGTTAAGAAAATGGAAGGTTGAAAATCTGTGAATTCAAGGATGCTACAAAATATACCAATGAGTTGAAGTAATTTTTGCCCTAACAACTGAAATGAATGGACTTGGGTTTGCTTGGTGTCCTGCAGCCCACAGGGTAGGGGGAAAAAGGCCTTGCCTTTACTAAAGCAGAGTCTCATAGGAGATTTCCCCATAGAGCTGGGACCAGATCAAAAGTTTCCTTCCTTAACATAATGGTGAACTAAAGTGAAGCAAGTCCCACTGCTGGGTCCTAGGAAATTGCAAGTAAAGTTGACTAGAGATTTATCAAATTAAGAGAAAAGCAAATGATTAAGAGTTAATGACAGTAATTTAGGCATCGTTTAAATGTACAGCCCAAATGAGAAATGCAAATCCATAAAGTTCAAGATTTACTACCAAATGATCCTCACAGGTGATGTCTTTAGGAGAGTCTCAGAAGTAAATTAAATATTGCTAGATCAATTCTTTTCACAGTCATCTTCAAACATGCACTCAAATAATTTTCTAAAGAAAATAAATATTGTTTACACAAATATCCAAATACACAAAGATACAACACTTCATCTTTCAAAGGAAATACCAGAAAAATCATGACAAGATCCACAATAATGTTACTGAAAACCTCAGGGTTTGGTAATAAAGCATATCTATTTTAAAAACAGGAATGTGAACACATCTTTGGAACACTAAAAATGACCTTACATGTTTAAAAAATTGTCTGTGTAAAAACATATATTTTTTAAAAAAATATGTACTCCAAATGAAGTAACATTGACTGGGTGATAATTAGTAAACTATAATATTATGCTGTAAAGTAGAATATTTGATAATTTATGAGAAAATTTGAAAAAAATCACAAAATATAGATAGAATTATAAGAAGTATAATGAAAGAGAAAGAAAAATAAGAGCAACAATATTTGAAATATTTTAGCTGAAAGTTCTTAGTCATTTGAAAAACTACTCCAAATACTAAAAATTCAGTGAACCATAACAATAAACAGAAAGATAAATTTCTACCTAAAAATATCTTATTAAAGTTGCAAACAGCATGAAAATCAGAAGATATTCCAAATGGGGTTAGAAAAAGCAAATTATCTTCAGTTATACTGAATTCTGAATAAATGGAAAGCAAAAGCCACAATATTGTTTGTAAAGGAAACTAAATGTCATTATAGAATTCTCAGGCAAGAAAGGCGTCATCAACCCACAAGCAAATATAAATATTTGTTAGACCAAGAAAATGCTGTCAGCAGAATCCCTCCAAAGCAAGATGGCACAGAAGGGCAGCTCTTCAGAGAGGTGGTAGCGCTGAAAGGGAAGAATGATTAAAGAACAAACTGTCTTGAAATATTTTGGTAGTTCCAAATAAAACATTGTTTACATGTGAAGACTAGAAATTTTAAAAATAGATAAGCACTAAAATACATAAGTTGAGACAATAATATGGCTGAAGAATTCATAAATCTTTATGTTTTCTAGCAAGAGAACAAAATTTGGAATTTAGATAAATTAGAAAATATCTATTATTAATTCTAGCCACCATTATTCCTCAGTTGTAACAAGAATTATGAGAAATCAAAATAGTAAATCCAAAACAAGAAGGGGGAAAATGATAAATACAAAATAAAAGGTGAGATATATATACAACACAAATTAAGTTTAAATATACACTAATAAAGGTGACTTTAAGCATAAGCAGACAGCAAGTGTGCATGACGGTCCCTTCCTGTGACAATACCTGACCACATGGCTCAGTAGCCTTTTAAAGTGATTTGTGGGAGAAGTTTGGAAAGGTTTGGACATAGCAACTAGAGAAGGCCTGAAATTCTAATCCAAGATGGATGGTAGATTCTGATCTAAGCTCAGAAGATCAGGATGATGATAAAAATGCAGAAAGTAAAAACCTGGTTTGGGAATCTTCGTTTGGAAACAAGGACTCTGTTTGCTTTTGGGTTTGAGATTGTGTGTTACGTTCTTGTAGAAAAATTGTCTGCATTGTGTTTATGTCCTGAGACTTTGCAAGATGCTCAGATTAAAGTTAGGACTAATTCATCTGATGCAGAAAATTTCAAGGAAGCTCCATATTGAGCCACATGTACGCGTTGAGGCTTTTAACCCAGTTTATACTGAAAATCAGAGGTGAAAAGAATATTTAAAAGTACTCAGATTTGCCCAAAAGAAGACATGGCAAAGCTGGTGCAAAAGAAAGCTTGGTTACTGAAAAGACTAGTATTGAAAAGAAGTCAAATACTTACACAGGAAAATAGGAACAATGCTTTGAAGGCATGTCAGAAATCAGCAAGATACCTCCCTTCTGCAGCTGAAAGTGACAAAAAAATGCATTCACCTTCCCAGGCCACATTCTTCATGTGTTTAGAAAGTATTTCCTTAAAAATCAGTGTCTACATCTGGTGACTGTACAGTCCTTGTTGATGCTTCCCACTCTTGCATATCTTAAAATTTTCCCACATCATTTATTTTGTATCTCAGCAAACTTTCATGTTGTTAGTGTTTTTAACTTTAATTGTTCTAT
>RJWT010048747.1:0-11102 GCA_004365215.1 Cuniculus paca
GAAAGAGAACAGAGAAAGTCGATACTTTTTTGCTTTTATGGAAAAGCTATGGCCGCACACCTTGTTTCTTAAACAGTACGGATCGGTGGCCACCTCAGAAAGGACAGAACCAGAGGTGTTTGAGGGTGCTACATTAGAATCACAGATCCAGGAGTCCGTAACTAATGATGGGACCATATAAGCTTTCTTTGCGGATTAAAATGGAGAGTGTGGTTGATTCTTTGATAGTGTAAAAGGTACAGTAAAAAATGCCAGGTGTGGTGGTACACGCCTGTAATCCAAGTACTTGGGAGGTTGGGGCAGGAGGATCGTTGTGAGTTTGAGACCAGCCTGGGCTACAAAGTGAGCTCAAGGCCAGCCTGAATGGCATAGTGAGACCCTGTCTCAAAAAGACCAAAAAAAAAAAAAGTACAGTAAAATCTTTGCAAAGAAATTATGATTAGTATGCAATTTTTAAACAATTTTTTATTTTAAAAACAAGAATATAGCGTGCCATTTTTACTAAAATAATAATTTTGTTTAAAACATAAAATAGAACAAATTTACTTGTAGCATTTTTCTTTGCTTCCAGTGTAAAGAGAGAGCACAACACATAATGCATACTTTAGTCACTCCCCCTTTATGTTTTGGTACAATGGAATGTATTCTAGTTTTGAGCCAGTAATCCTGGAGATTTTTCCCTGTACAAACTTTTCTGTTCTAGCCTCATATCCAAAGATATCCGCTTAAATTGTTTTACTGGTATTTAATTAACAACGTATTTCAGAGAACTCAGCTAATCTAAACAAAGCATCAAAAATACACACTGAAATTGCTCCATAAATTAATATTTCTTTAGAGTTTATATTTCCCTTTGCACTTTGCTGTTGCACTCTGGAAACTTACCACTTTTCCTAGGGCACAACTGATTGAAAACAGAAAGAGGAAAACACTCTGTCTCAAATATGTATGGCTACTTGTAGAATGTTTGTCTTAGAAAAACATGGATTACTTTAAAGTTCGAATTACCATAAGAAACATGAGTTACTGTTTTATTCTGGGCTGGGTTCTGTGCCTTCACATAGAGAGACAAACTGATTTTTTGCAACGACTATATTAGATTTTTTAAAGCTACTGTATCAGTGAAATCTGAATTCTGACCAATGCTTCCTTGAACAGGTAGAAGTTATTTCTCCATTTAAGTGTACTGAAATCAGAAAGTCCCCTTTTACCAACATATTTTATAACAACATTTGATAAGCATTTTTCATAAGCAGAGGCACAGCACCCAAATTACCCTTTCTTGTGCATTTTGGCGGCTTAACTGAGAATTGCTTCCTCCTCTGTGCTTTTTCCACAACTCGCCTCTCTCACGACACATTTCTTTACCTGAAAATTATTTTGCTCATAAGAATTGCTCATTAGTTGCTCATTAAATATATACTGGGATTATCCCAGGGGCTGGTGGTATGCAGGTGAGTAAGAAGTAGTCCCTATCCTCCATTTGCTCACAATCTATTGGAGGGAAAGGGTTGGAAATAGTTAATTTTAATATAACATTTTTTCTTTTCAAACAAAGCGCATCTCAGCTCCTTCATTTTGTCATGTCATTTATCCCTGGCCTATCACATCGCCTAGCACATGCTAATTAAATTAATGCACAGAAGAAAAGAATCTTTCTGTTGTACCACATAAATTTAGTTTGCGAACTATAAAGTATTCAGGTAAAATTATAATTATTAACTTTATGGCTGTTAATATTATTTTTTATAAGCACATGTTTGCAATACATAATATTTACATTCTTTCTGTGGAGTTACAGTTATATAACAGCCTTGAATTTAGGGCATGGTGAAATTGACTAATGAACAAATAGAAATCCTGTATTTGGCTCTGGCATCTCTTCAGGTTTCCTAAAATGTTAGCAAAACTTCTGGGCAAAGAACTTTTCATAGCCTTGGGAGGTGCTGGTACTCTTGGGTTGTCTCCCTTGCCTTTTCAAAATCTTATCTGTCTCTCATCCAAAGTATAAGTCTGATAAAAGAAAAGGGACGCTAAGGATGCACAATTTATTTGCAATTGTGAAAATTGTTTGGAAAGATGATTCCATTTCATGCAGAAATCTTCAACACACTATTTTCCACCAGAACAAAATTCTAGCTACTAAAGGATAACATTCTGTGGACACCTTGAATTTAGGATATGCTAAGAAACAAAAATCACCTTAAAAGAGATGTAAGGAAACAGGGAGATGGAAGGGGACCTGGGGAAGGCAGAGAGGTGGGTAGGGGTGGGAAGGTGAATTAAAATGATCAAATGTGAAGTACTAATTTCCCACGATGAATGTAAGTATTCAGTATTGCAAACATACTAAAAAATAAATTTTAAAAGAAAAAAAAATGAAATGAAGTAAATGGTTTTAAATACTTATTTGTAGCTGATATAAAAAATAGAAGTAAAGAGAACACTTGAATGCAAACAACTTCTCTCTCTGCTGTCACGCATCTACACAGTCTCAAACATGAACAGTGCATTTTGTTGGTGCACAGAAAAATGGCTGTGGATTTTGTATTTCTTCTTGCACTAAACATCAGAACCACTTATAAAATTCAAAAGGCAGAAATATGTTGGCAGAGTTCCAGGATCACTTCATATCTCTGCATACGAATTAGTGCTGTGTGGGCTGTCATGGTGTCAGAGGCTCAGCAATGGGCATGGCTCTTCTGATAGCTTGGCAAGGTGTGATACGTACACAGAGAGGAAAATACCAGGATTTTATGTTCTCTGCACAAGACTGTCATACACTGTATTTGTCATTCTGTGTAGTTGCTATAAGACTGGCACTAAAGCTACAACATAAAACTTGTTGAGTCCAAATATTTCTTTCACACAGAGTGTCAAATACATCTAAATGTCACAAACTAGAAAGGTTACAAAGGTGAGCTTAATACTAATATTCTGTGATGATCCAGATGAGTCTGGGTGCAAAGAACACATTAATTCTCATATTTAAAAAATGAAACAGAAAGCTTGGGTAGAGCTGAACCTGAACCAATTCTTTTTTTTTTTCTGCATTCCTTATTCTAGCAAGAAGTTTTAAGTTCTACAAGTTATTTAACTTCTCTGTCTTGGCTTCACTATCTCCTCAACCTGAATTATCACATAATGTAATGCTAAATGAGTAAGATTGTTGGCACACTGTGACTATTGGGTACTTCTCAGCTATTATTTCAACTATTATTATTAAAGAACTGACATTAAATTGCAGGTTGATCCCTACAAAGAGGAAAATCACTCTTCTCTTTAATATTATCACTGTCCTATGATTTTTTTTCAGTGACTGAATGAGTATGGAAATGATATTTGCTGAAAAAAAAAAGATACTGTCACATATCTACTTTATGAGAAACTGTCCTAAGAAGAAAGGCACTAATGAACTGAAGTAAGAGGAAGTCAAAACTGAAGTTGTTGCTAGTGTTTCCTGGCAAGTAAGAAGAAAGCAAGACAGGTATGCTGAAATTTGTGACAGTAATGTTACCTAGATTGATAATCATGGATGCTTGTCATAGAGGGTATGAATGGAAGTGACAAGGACTCACTAGTCTTGGTAATATATTGGAGATCAAGGAGAGCTTATTCTCTGAATAAGAACTAAGAAAGGTCAATATTTAATTTTCACTCATCATTTCATACTTGTGCTGGGTTTAGTCTCAGGGGCTGAGCATTCAAAGAAGATGAAACCAGAGCTCACCCTAATATAGTCTACAGAAAGTAGTCACGTACACAATTGGAAGTGCAGTGTAACAGCAGAATCTTGTACAAGGAGCAATGGGACTTGGAGAAGAGCGATCATCTTGACTGGGAGAGACAATAGGGTCTGTTTGTGACTTGTCTTAGTTACTTTGTCATTGCTGACACACAATACCTGATACCCTCAACTCTAAGGAGGAAAGGTTTATTTTGGCTCACAGTCTATAGCGGTTTCAGTCCACAGTCTTGACTGATTTCAAGGCAAAGTGATGTGGCACAGGAGCATGGCAGAAGAGAAAGAGTTCATGGCATGGTGGTGGGAGGCAAGGAACAATCAAGGGAGGATGAAGAGGGTCATACTCTTCCAGACCACACCCCCAGTGACCTACCTCCTCCAACTAGGCTTCAGCTCCCAACATCATGTTTAGCTAATCCACTGATGAGGTTCATGCCCCATGATCCAATCACCTCCCCAGAACCCCACTGATGCATGCATGAGGCTTTAGAGGGACATCTAGATATAAACTGTCACATGGCTCCACCTCTCAAAATGGCAACACGTTTGTTATAGGTTTTTAAGAATTATTTTCATCCTGTAACTCTCTGCCATGTTGTTTTTCTTTGGAGCTACTCTCTATTTCCTAAAAAGTAATAACAACAGGAAAGATCCTTGGGACACTTCAAAGAGTTTTTTTTTTTTTCTCTGTGAGGCTATGGATAAGAGCTGAGAGAAAAAGCTGCTACCTGTTTTTTAGTGGATTTTGGAACAAAGAAGTGAAGAGGGAAAACAATTCCAGGGGCGCAAGGGTTGAGGGAGGATCAGAAGAAGATGTATCTTCTTCCTTCTCAGTCCTGTTCTCTTCTTCTGATACCCCTCTTCTCATCATTCCCAGGAGCATCCATCATTTCTCTAGGAGCCCTGCTTGTGGCTTCAGAAACCATCTGCTGAGAAGTTGGCTATAAATGCTTCTTTGAGTGACCCCTTGCACGGAAGCAGCCACTTTGGACTGAAAGTGAGGAAGAACAGGTATCTTTTAGACTAGGGGATTTTCTCTTCAGTGACAGAACGGCAGGTCTGGGAAGAGGCCACTGGGGTCAGATGCTACCTCCCAACACTGAGCAAGTCACACTACATATGTATCTATGTACTGTATCTCCTAAGAGACTGACTTTTCAAAGACTGTAGAAGCTTTGTAGCTAGGAAACTAACTACTGCCTACAGGAGACATCTTTGTATGAGAACTGAAATTCATATTTTGGGGGCAGGGAGGGAAGTGTTATTCTTGGGGAGTTATGCTTGTGGGAAGGTCAATGTGGCTTCCACCAATGCCTGTACCTGAAACAGACTTAGATCATTACTTCAGAGTCTGCTTGGTTGGGTCTGGTGAATTTTAAAGTCCTGCCAAAAACATGAGCACGTTTCTTTGAATTCAAGTTCTTATTCTTCATGAGTTTAAATTACTATACTGGCTTGCTTTCCTTCTTTTGTTTTCTTTCTTCCTTTTTAAAGTCACCTCTTTAGAGTCCAGGTTCTTAAGGCATCTTTATTTTTTATTTTGGATTTTTCCTGTTTTTAAAACATGTCCAATTAAAATATAGCAAATGGGAGACAATCTCTTAAATGTTTCAGTAATTCTATAATAGCAACAGCACATGTTTGTTTTACTAGCATCAGCTCATTCATCTCTGCCAAAATATAGAAAGTTGTCTTAAACACTTGAGCTTCGTGGTGGATGGTAGGAAGTGACATCAGATTCCACAGTGGAGCTCATTTGGGTAAACAGAAGTTTACTATTATAAGAAATGGAATTGAACATCCTTTTATTTTTTCTTAAGTATCTCTTTTTATTTCACTTCTAAGTTACATTTCCAATTAGTTCTACTTCCTGTAGCTTCCATTTCACAATAAAATTCCAAAGCTAGCAGAAGGAAAGTATGAGTGTTAGTAGAACTACATATATACATTTGTTATGGTAAAGGGGATAAAGCAAAGATATCTTCAGTCTAGGGTCTTTATGTGGCAATTGAGATTACTGAAATAAACATCTGGAGACTTCCTACCTGTAGGAAGAGTAGATAATAAACAAACATTTCTTTCTGAATATCTGTAAGGATTTTTCCTTATGTTGGGATAATCCTTACCCTTAGCACTCACCAGTCTTGAAATGATTCAGCTATATTATCAGTAGCTATTTAAGGAACATTTATGGTTTTATTCATTGAAATGATCTAACCAACATTTCTAAACAAAAGCAAAACATCCCACTATGTTAGCTTAAATTCCATCTATTTCATAAAACACTCCTTTCTTGATTGTTAATCTGTCCCTGTTATGTACTTACGTTGATTCCCTAATAATCTTCCAGCAATATCCCAAAACTTAGTAAGAAATTATATTTTTCTTTTTATATTTTCATTTGTTGCACTTTGTTATAATTTGTACCTTAAATGTCCTCCAAAGCTAGAGGCTTGATCCCCAGCATGTGGTGCTACTGGGAGATGGTGGAACATTTAGGAGATGGCCTCTAGTGGAAGGAAGTTAGAGCTACTGAAGGTAACCTTAAGGGGATATTTCTCTCCCTCTCCCTCTCCCTCTCCCTCCCTTTCCTTCTCCCTCTCCCTGTCCCTCTGTCTCTCTGTCTCTCTGTCTCTCCCACCCTTCCAGCTTTCCAGCCACCATGAAGGCAAGTGGATCTTCCCTGCTATGTGTCCACCATGACATATTAATTGACCACAGTACCAAAAGAAATGTACCAAGATACCATGGATTGAAACCTCTGAAATCACAAGTCAAAATTTCCTCTTTATAAATTATCTCAGGCATTTTCTCACAGTGATAGAGAGCTAACACCCACTTATAACAAATAAACCCCACACAACCTTTAGTGATAAGTTTAAAAGCTGCCACAGTCCTGTCAAGGGGCCAGAACAAAATGTCACAGAAATTCCATGGCTGGTTCCATTCAGCTGCCTGTCATGTGGGACGGCAGCCCTCTTTACCTGCTCTACCACCTGTTCCCATAGTGATTAGGCCAGAGAACAGCATATTATTCTGAAGTCTTCATAGACAAAGCAAGGTATCTATCAAGCTGGACTGTTCATTTTAAAATTGCTTACTTCAACTTGAGAATTTCTCACAATGTCAACATTGTGGAGACAATGTATGCCAGAAAACCAAGCAGGGACATTTCTGTTACCATTCTAGGTTATAAAGAGACAGGTAGCGACCCTGGTGAAACAGCATAATGGCGTTAGCCTGGCTGGGACATCTCAGTGCAGAGGTAAATGCTCTTCACATTGGCCAGAAAAGGAGACTTAACAAAATCTTCAGAGAGTCTTAAGATGTGGTTGCCGAAAGCTCAGGTTAGCAATTTTCCTTTTTAATATTCAAAACAAGTGGTGAAAGTGGAGGGGAGACGCTATGTTCACACTAGAGGCTATGGGCAAAAGTCTTTGGAAATTGTACACTGATAATGTGATTCAGGGGAATTTTCACATTTTGTGAT
This sequence comes from Cuniculus paca, assembly GCA_004365215.1. Lineage (NCBI taxonomy): Eukaryota > Metazoa > Chordata > Mammalia > Rodentia > Cuniculidae > Cuniculus > Cuniculus paca. The sequence continues at coordinate 7,236 of RJWT010048747.1, forward strand.
GCTGACAAGTACCTTGGAAAAGAAGCTTAGCTGAAACACCTAAGTCCCCACACAGTGCCACTACCATACAGCAAGGCCCTGGATAAATGACAGTCTCTTTGTGCTTCTGTTCCTTCGTCTGGAAAATGAGAGATTTGGATGAACAGTCTTTAAGATACCAGCCAACTCTGAAATTCTCTGATTCCACGGAGGAAATTATATGATAATGAGGCAGAGTTTCAACTGTCGTCTTTGGACAGCATCACATTGTTTTACAGTGCACATAATTGACCAGTCCATTTAACACGACTCATGGTTCCTTAGACTAAACCAGTCAGGAAACCCTTTTCAATTTCTTCCCTGTCTGCTCTAGGGTTTTGTTGTATCTGAGAAACACTCTCTAAGACAATTTTCCAAAAAGAGGGTTAAAAACATCCTCCCCCTTCACGTTTCATTAAGCCACCCCACTGGTGTGCCATCCCGACATACTCTCAAGTGACCAGAGCTGCTAAGAGCTACGAGATGAGTTAAATAAAGGTCAGCTCATAAAACACCATAGTCTTCACATTCCTATTGCACTGTTTTACTCTGTAGTCTTTCCCATAGCCTTTAAAATTTATATCAATAACAGGGACACTTTATTGATAGAAGTATCTGGTGCAGAAAAAAGAGATTGCTCTAGAAAAGTATTTGGGGGAATGACCAAGGAAAGTGCAGAAGGTCACTGAGACCAAACATGTAGTCACTGACAGTAAGAGGGAGCTTACGGGTCAAAGGCTGCAAGCAGGAAGTTCAGCAGGAGGCTGATGGACTGCTCCACGTGGATTTGGTGAGTGGTTGGCATCCGTTTGTTGAGCTGGTAAAAAATGGTGGAGAGCACAGCCTCTAAGCGGGCCACGTTAAGCTCTATGTTTGGGTCCAGGTTGTTCAAAGCATTTTCTCTCAGTGCTTCTATGACGTTCCAAATGTCTACCAGGTGCACTACAATTAAAGCAGAGTCAAAATGTCAGCCCAAAGTGAGTGGAAAGGCAGATATATTTCTTTACCTGCCCATCCACCCTGGTTTATCTAGATCCCCCTCCATATGTTCAGCTGTGGTAGGAGCTGACATACGTTAAAGTGTTTAAGACAGTGCATGATCTCTAAGACTTGATGTGTAACATACAATACCGAGCAAATCATTGACTGAAGAGCACAGTGGAGTTATTTCTAATCTTCACAGTGACCCCTGAAATACAGCCGTGGTTCCTGTGTTACATGTCAGAAAGCTGAAGAACAGAGAAGTTCACTGACAACACAGAGGCCAGTCAAGGGCAAAACTGATATTTAAATCCAAGTTTATCTAGTTTAAAGTATTTCTCCACTGTGCACATTGGTCTCTCTGAAAGAAAACAGGACTAGCACTTAAATTTTAGTGTCTGAAAGGGTATCAAAATTGCATTTGAGTTTTTAAAATATTTTCATTTATCTATATATTTCTTAGCAGTGTACTGCTGGAACTAAGCAAGGAGGAAAGTTAAGGAAGACAAGGGAAAAAGGACAGGTAACTAATGCAATGCAGCAGCAGAACTAAGTAGTGGATTATTAACTGCCTTGACCACAAGAAATTTCTTGGCTACATAATTGTGCTGGTTAATTTTGATTGTCAACTTGACTGAATGGGGTCTCCTGAAGAGGTGATTAGGTTGTGAGGGCACTAAACTCATCAGTGAATTAACCATCGATGAATTCATAACTAAATGGGGTATTAGGAGGCAGGATGTAGTTGCAGGAAGTGGGTCATGGGTTGTGACCTTAGGGACCATACTGTATCTGGTTCCTGGTCCCTTTCTTTCCAGTCAGCTCTGCCTCATGGACGCCAAGAGTGGTGCGGCTTTCTTTTGCCACACCTTCTGCCTTGCTGCGATGCGTCTGCTTTGCAGTCAACCAGCCATGAACAGAAGTCTCTCAAACTGTGAGCAAAAACAAACTCTCTTCCCTAAAACTGTGAGTGCCAGGTAGTTTTGTCTCAGCAATGGGAAACATGGCCAGTACAATCAATGACTGGCTTAACTAGATTATTAAGTCATGGTTACTTTCACTGGAATAGTAAAAAATCCATTTCTTTTTTTTCTCCTTTGCCCTGAAACATTGTTAGGATGCTCCAGAAACCATCACCACCACCAAGATCACGGACTTGTCCATTAGTCCCAAGTTCTCCCAGTGCTCCCTGCCGTCTATTCCCACGAAGCACGTAGCATCTCTCTCATCCACTCACTGTCATAATTTTCTAGAATTCTAAATAGCTGAAATCCTATGGCATATATTCTTTTTTCACCAGAATGTTTTTATTTAGTGTAAGTATTTTAAGATTCATGTATGTCGTTGAATGTATCAATAGTTTGGTCCTCTTTATTGCCACATAATATGTCATTATATGGATATATCACCATTTGTCCATTTGTTGATGGACATTTCGGTTGATCCAAGTTTTGAGCCTTATGAACAAAATCGTTAGGAACAATCATGTGTAAGCTTTTGGATAGACATATACTTCTATTTACCCTGGTAAATACTTAGAAATGAAGATCTGGTTATACAGTTTAACTCGTGAAAAACCTTCTGATGTGTTTTCCAAAGCAATTGTACTCTTCCGTCATCCCATCAGCAGGGTATAAGTATTCCAGACCCTCCCACATTTTCACCAAGTTTAAGGTTCACTTTTCAGTACGCTTTTGCATTTGCAAATATTTTGTCTTTTCTCGGTGAGGTATACATTTCTACCTCATTTTCTGAGAAATGTATTACATATGCTTTTTCATTGACTGTTTTTGTTTCCTACATCTTTGGTTACTGTGACCTTTACTTTGATGTTTGGTATTGCTTTTGTTTTTCTTTTATTATGCTATCAGAGATCAAACCCAAGGGTGTCTTACTACTGGACTACATCTCCAACCCTTTAATACCTCAGCCTTTCACATAGCTAGGATTACAGATGTGCATTACTGCATCTGGATTGCTATTGTTTTAAATAATTATTTAATGTTTTATGTTATTACGGGAAAAGAACTGTTCTTAACCTTAAGCACTAGACTTAGTGCTCCAAATCTTGGCTCCTTCACTATAAGTGCATAATCTCTCAACCTTTAAGATTCAGAGGATCACTATCCTCATGTGTAAAGTGGAGATGTATTCCTTACATGGAAAAATGATGAGTAAAAAGTAGGACATAGACAATATATTATATATGAATAAATGAATAATATGAGTTATGTCAAGAGAAACTTATAGATATACCTGTTGTTTGGGTCAGGTAAATACAAATCACTAATCAATGGACATATGTGAATATTTATTAGATTTAAAGAATTCAGGTTTAGGTGATTCAAACTTACAGTCTTTTTCTGTAATTAAAATATTAAACAAAATTACTTGAATTTCTTAGCATCAGTTCATCAATTTTTAAATTTAGTAAACAAGGTACTTTTAGAGAAATGGTGTTTATAAGTAGAGCTTTCTTATTTTAATTCTTGAGCAGACTATCTGGGGTTCCTATAGCTTCCTTACATATTTAATTCATAAATCCTCTGGATCTAGTCTTGAGGGATCTGTCTCTGTACAGGATGAGAGGAGCAGTGACAGCGTGATCTGGCCTGCTGTGCTGACTGTTTTGGGGGCCCATGTGGTCCCGAAAGGGAGGCTGCTGGCCTGCTCTCAGCTGGTCCCTGGCTGTGGGTCATGTGGAACAGGCACCTGCAAAGGGAACTTGACCGCAGGAGGAAGGTGCTACAAGCCAAGCAGGAGACCGGGCTGGCAGCGGAGAGAGGAAATCTCAAGGCTCCGTCCTTCATGGTGAGCCTTTGTAGGCACAGGGAATCTTCTTCGTGATTCACAGGAGAGGTGCCCTGC
>RJWT010048748.1:0-11090 GCA_004365215.1 Cuniculus paca
TCCAGAATCTGAATACCAATCTCATGAGAAAGAATTTGATTTGCACAACCTAGATCACTAGAGGCTTGGAATTATAGCTTATATTTTGAGGATAAAAGAACCTATAATGTGGAAAGTGCACTCAAAAAATCTCAGCAGCACTGATAAAACAAATATCCCCTAGAGGCTAATATTAGGTACCAGGAAGACTATAGATAAAATCACAATGCCTGGTATTCAAGTGATAAATAAGGACAAACCTAACACAGATACAAAGACAAACAAAAGACCTAATTCAGATATATGGCAACAATACACAAAGCACAAGGACAAAAAACAATGAACAAGTTCAAATAAAGATGAATGAGGAATTCGGAGTCTACAAGATAGGCTCTGAATTACCAACTCAAGAAAAGGGTGTGTAGCAATCTTGCTTTCTGTCAACTCAGATAAATTGGAGCTCTATTTCCTAGAATCCCCTTTCCTATGCAGTTGTAGGTTGGAACTGGCCAAAAGAGAAAGTGGCACAAGATTCAGACATCAGACACAACGCAATAGCGGGGCTCTCTCCGAGTCTGGCTCAATGCAGTAGGACACGGGTGCAGAGGTGCTCCAGCTTGGCCGCCCTGTCCGCCAGTCATGCCCAGCTGCTTTTCCTCTCTGTAGGCTCACTCTCAGGTACAGACCAGGCCTGCCCTCTGCTCTCCAGCTGTGCTTCGTGTTTACATCCATCCTCCAGATGCAGCTGGCTTTCAGGGAGGTGCTTAGGGAGTGTTTTTTGATTCTCTAACTCTTCTTTTTTGTGCCTCCACCTTGTCTTACAATTGTATAGGCCAATTTTTTATATAAATCCCTTATCCCATAATACTTGGAGTCCTTCTGCATCCTCAGCTGAATCTTGACTAACACCTACAGCTCCCAGAATTGGCTCTGAGGAGCAGAACTACAGGGATGTGAATCTGGTAATGTCGATCAGATTAAATTAGATTTAAAGGCATTAATGTCCCTGTGACCAGTGATAAGAAGACCCTGACTGCCTATGGCACACTATGGAGAAACAGTTAACTCATCATCTGTCATTGCTGGCTGGTTGGAGGCTCTAAACGAACAAATAATTGCTGACATAAAACACTGAGGAGGAAAGGATGAATATGCAGGCTTGGAGAAAGAGAATCAACACAAGCCTTCAAACTCTCAGTTCCATGTCCAAATAAGAGACTAGAAAACTTTTAGGTCTGAGTCAATTTGGTTAAATTATAACTATGGTCCCCAGAAGGCAAGCACAGATAGATCAGAGGTGAGTCACTAACCAACCCTCCTGAAGTAGTTATCCTGCAGTTGGACAAGCTGGACCTTCCTGCGAACCTGGTACCACGGGCAAGTTTAGCAGCCATACAGAGGAGAAGGGGCAGAGGTCCAAAGACAGCTGCCACCTCCGCACAGCCACTCCTTCTGAAGTCTCAGATGTAAAAGCCAAACTCAGGGACCAGTCCTGCAGGTGATTGGATTACGATGCAAACTGAATTCACAAGCTGCAAAGTCTAATGTACCATGTGCTTTTGCTATTTGCTTTTACTATGAGAACTGTGTTTTATAAGCGTATATAAATTTTAAAATTGAAAGGAGATCAAGAAGTCATATCCATGTGAACACGACAATTTTTAAACTTTTAAAACTTCCAAGAATAATTCATTCAATCAATATAAGAATACAAAGAACACGAATAAATGCAAATCAATTAAAATAAAGGAATAAGGAAGATTGAGTTAGATTTACAGCTTGCCATTGGACTCTAGGAAAACAAATGAGCTGATTCACCGCATTTTGTGTTTTATGGAAACCCAGAATTTTAGAATGAGAAGATGCTATAAAGCTCTCTGGTTTACAGCAATACACGCATACTTTCTATATATTCTTGTTATGTTCCCCCTTATGCTCCAATTTTGGTCATTAAAATTGTCTTGAGGATTTAACATATGAAAAATATAAAGTCACAGGAGGAATGACCTATACCAAGGTTTGGAGGGTTCTTACCTCTGGGTTCCATGTCAAATGGAGAGACACGTGGCTCATCAGGGGACATAAGGCATTCCAGTGCAACTGGCACATTTTATTTCTTAGTGGATGGTTAGAAACACAATTATTCCTTATCTTACTTTATACCACTTTGTAGGATGAAAATATTTTATGAAAATGAGATAATGAAAACAGATTTTTCTGTATTTTACCTTTGGTCCAAAGGTTTTAATGAAAGACATTTCATGGTGAATAAAAGGTCTTACAGAGCTAATCCATGAATTATATACAAAGCAACCATCAGAAAAGCTGGTTTCCATACAAATGCTAAAATAAAGTTTTATAGATGAGAATTTTGGAAGCTATCTTATCTGAACAGATACAAAATAACTTACTTTGGCTGCAAGCAATGCATGAAATTGTCTTCCCTTTTCCCACCCCCTGAAGAGAAGAAACAGTGACTTTGAATGATAAGCACTGAATTCTTGCCAGAACTCTGGCCTCTGCTAGCTGTGAGGCTCCAGCTCAGGGAGGACTTGGAAGGCTTTTGCTGACTCAAGATGTGCCAAAGGGAAGAGGAAGGGACTGGTATTCACCAAAAAGAAGAAAGTTATATATATCAAAATCATCCTGTTTTTTTCCTACCCCGAATTATCCTTAAGGAAGAAAGATCAAGAAGGAAAAGTAGACTCTCTGAACAGTTAAGGCATCCCTTTTTTTTCCTAATATATCAAAATATTTCCAGTTTTTGGAAACAATGGTATGTGGAACACTGTTTAGCTCTGTCTTCAGGAAACTTCTAAAGACAGCGTCTCCTAATCGTCACTCACAAAACTCGCTCTGCGCACAGACACATGGCTTTTGTTTATTCTTGTTCGACTTGGTTTTCACATTTTTATACATTGCCTTAAGGAATGACTTTGATGATGAATTTTTTTTCTGGGAAAAATGAATAAGTAAATACAGAAGTTATATATACATAAAATGCAAAAGTATAAATCAATGGGACTCTCAAGTGTTTTTTGAAACCCTTTGTCTCCCCAATAGATTCTTTAAGAAAGATTCTATTTCCACAGCAATTTGTGTCTCTTGACTACTGAAGTATGCTAATTTCTGGCCTCGACTTGGTCAGGTGTTCAGTTACATTGTGAAACGCTATAACTATAGAGAAAAATGTCTCAAAGGCATAAAACCATTTTAATGTGAGTTTTTCCCACGAGAATATGGAATGCAGTCTGGATCAGTTCTGCGGTGCATCTTTCTCAGGGGTGGTTAATTCATTACCTGCTGCCCTGGAAAAATTCAACTGTGCAAGAGTTTTTTGCTTTGATTTGTTTGTTCTTTGGCTACAGAGTTTTCTTTGACTTTCTAATTTATTCCATTTATTCATGGAATTTTGTGCTGACTTTTTTTTTATTCCTGTTCTGTTTGAGTCCCTTGTATATCAAGGTGGGTGGCATTCAGTTTTAAAATATCCTTTCAAGAAACACCATAAAAATGGTATGAAAGCAGGATTTCATTTTAGCTGCCAAGCTTAAAGAAAGCTGTAAGCAAACTGAATAAACTTCATATGACTTATGGTCAGCCAGGAGCTACTTAAAGGAATACTTTCAGACTATTCTGAAAAGCTAGAAAAATGTCTAACATAAAGGACTCTAATAAATGTAGAATGGCTCTATCTGGAAGCTTCTTCCTGCCTATCCTTCATGTTCTGCTTTTTTTTCCCACTGAATTCCCTAAACGGATCGCACTAAACAAAATGCTACCTACAGTTGACCAAAAGTTTCAATTTTGAAAGACAAAACACACATCTCACAAAACACCACTGGAAAAATAAGAATTGAGTTCTGGGTTTTGAGTTTCTTTCAGGCTGGAGCCTCATGGATGAGAATATTAATTGTTACAGTATACAGAGAAATGGACAGTAACTTTTACAAACTTCTCTGGCTAAGACTGAAAAATAACAACTCCTCTTTTGCCTTTCCTCCTTCCAGCTGGCACACACTTTTGATTTAGTGGCCATTGCTTAGCCAGCTATCCATATTTAATAGGAGAAGTAGGGAACTTTAATGTTTGTTTTTTTGAAGGATTTTTTTCAATAAAGAAGAATATGCAGTACATGGAGGACAAAGTAGATATAGAAGGTGTTTTGTTTTTAGTTAAGAGACATTATAACATTTTTATAACTTTATGGAATTCTGTTCCCATAGATGGGAAAATTTACAGAGTCCTCAGAAATAAAGGGAAACTTTCTAGAGTGGGGGTCTTGTAAAGGGGAGGAGATGGTATCAAGTGAATAATCAGAAGGGGTAGAAGACAGGTACACGTATGGATACTTCATTCACAGGAACAGGTAGACGCTGGAGCACAGGGATGCAGGTGATACTGGGGTGGTGGATATGCTAGCAGAAACACATGACAGGACTTTCAGTGAGATAGAAAGAAATCAAGGTTATCCACTGAGAGTGAAGATGAGGGAGGAGGTTTTAGAGTTTCAAGGAAAATGAGAATGAATAAAATAACCACCTAGAAGAGGATGATGGATTTAACTGAGGAGGCGTAGGACTTGCAGAGCTCACTTGAGGGTGGACGTCATTAATGTAAAGGGCCACCAAACAACATGGTGGATTTTTGTTTGGGGAGTTCTGCTGATTTCGCCTCCTGCCATAGTTCACCACGTGAATATAGGGTTGAATCTGTGCAGAGTTAAGTTTTTTTTTTAATACATTTCTGGTACATAATGATTATATTCCTAGTGTAGAATTGGTACATATATGTACATAATGTAACTCCTTTCTTTATTCCTTTTCCCTTCCCTCCCTCCCTCTCCCGCCATCTATTGATCTACTTGTCATTGAGAAAGATCTATTTCTCTACTTCCTATTACCTTTCTTTTATTTTGCTTTTTATTTATATTTTGAGTCTCTCATATGAGAGAAACTATGTCATATTTAAGATCATATGTCTGATTTATTTCATTTAACATTACAGTCTCAAGGTACATCTATTTTTACTGCAAATGATTTTCTAAAGGCAAACCATGAAAAAGAGAAGGAGTAAGGCAGTAGAGCTAATGACTGTGATGATCGTGACTGTTATGATGGAAGATCATGGACTCTAATTAAGTTTAATAATGAGAGAAATAGAGACAAAAAGGAAATGAAAAACAATGAAAAGTAGCGTAATCAATATTATTTGTCCCAGTCAGGCCACAGAATTGTTTGAGCCAAATTTTAGATGGTACAAGTTAGAAAAAAGAAAGTTTTCAGAGAGAATGATTTTTGAAGTCACTATCATGAAAGAGTTGTTGGTAATGAAATGGCTTATAGAATGTCCGACCATAGAAGTCAAAGATGAAGATGTGGTGAAGAACAAGAAAATTAGAAGCCAGGAACTTCAAGGACAGATTACCAGAAAAACCAGTTATGTAGATGTTGACATAATCCTATTCATGAATTAGAAATAGAAAACCAGTAAACCAAAGCTAAAATTTTGCAGTAATGAGGTCAAGAAGCCTAAACTCTGAGGCCAACTGCAAAAGAAAGAAGTAGGGGCATTGCAGTCTGAAGATATGAGCCGCAAGTCTGGGAGCTGCAAAGGAACTGGAGGAACAATGAGCTGGAAGTGTTGGGAAGCAGCAAGAAAGACACCTTTTGTTCCCTCTCTATACTGCGGAAGAGGGGAGTGGGAGAAAACAGTCCCTCTTTAGAGTCACCCTTTCATTTCTGGAAGAATTTCAATGATTTTACACATACATCCTTATGATTTTTTTCTCTTTACAAGTTTTAACTTTTCCTCCTCTTTCCATAGTTATGGCATGCTTACAATTGCAACACTTCCTAGATACCTGTTCAGCTACGGAGGTATGAATGAGGAATCAGAGGCCTGAATAAACATCAATTCACATTGCCAAAAATTTGGTTCTTATGTTTGGTACTTGTTTTCTTATAGTGCTTTAACTTTCACCAGCTCTGGCACCAGGAGAAAGGGCTGGAATACAGGGAGACGGCTTGAATTCCACACACAAATGTTATCTATCAATTCACCAACCACCCTGCATAAAATGAAATAATAGTTTTCAATATAGACCCTTCACATTTCTCAATGTTAATAAAGTGTGAACAAAAGCATCTGGAAATAGAAGCTGCTACTTTAATTGATTTGTAACATACAAAATATGCTTGCCGTGCAAACACATCTCCTCACCACCACACATTCCAATGCTCTACCCAAAACCCTACTGTAAAGAAATCCTGCAGTGACTGTTAACAGTCCGCAAGCTCTCGCAAGCATGTGACATGGGTATAGACAAAGCTTAATTTGCAGATATAACAATTCCATTCCTGACTATGAACTTGATCTGTCTTGAGTTAAATCCAAGTAAATTTAGTTTTAAAAGTACTGGAAGACTGTTTGTGCAGTTGTGTTATTTGAACCCTAAAACGATGTTATAATGAGGTTTCAAGAACACTTTGTGTTTTAACAAATACTGTAAATTGAATCATCTTGAATCATTTGTGGCTTTTCTAAAACCATATGTGATAAGTGCATGTTAAATGTAACCTAACATTAACAGAAATCTCTTCAAAATGGATGAAGTCTAAAGTATCTTAATCAACTGAAAATAAGTCTCTTTCTAGCACACTTTGAAAGTCATGCTAATTCTTAGGAGGACTCAGAGTTGTCCAAAACAAGGCAAATATGCCCTCCTAAACTATTTCACTTGGCTTTAAAAATGGGAAATGAGAAAAACTGGTGACTAGTCTGCTCCTTACTGCTTTATGCATGTGGAGGTGTGGGTGGAGACGTAGAAGAACATGACCTGGGAGGGCAGAGGGAAAGCTCACCCTGCAGGTTCCCTTCCCCGCTGCCATAGCAAACTTCCAGGATTCTAGGCTAAGATTTGCTCACCCATGAGCTTGCAAAATGGTGGTTCCCACACAGACAATTTGTGGAAGTCCCTGTGAATCAATATGATAGAATGCTCTGGATGTTTCATTTAGGAATGCAGAGAAGGAAGTAATTTGATTTCTTCGTAGATCAGTAGGTGGGTCATTAAGTCATTTATGGCTTAATTTCCATGTCAATCCCTCTGTTTTACACACATACTCTCACAGGGACACAAATGACAGAACAGATTTAATTTTTTACAGGTGTTTTTAGCCAAAAACCTCCTAAGTGGTTAAAACACTGAGAATGTACATAAACTCAACTTTAGAACATATTGTGAACATAAAGAATTGATTTTTAATTCATTTCGTGGGTCTCAGAAGTTGAGTATGTAAATGCAAAGGGAATATAAGTAACATACCACCACCAAGTTAATGACTAAATGCTGAACTAATTTAATAAAATATAATATTGAAATATATATAGTGCATGTAAATTCCAATTTATGATTGCAATAAACCTATAATAAAATCCCAGTGCAGCCTTGCAATATTATTATTAAGTTTCACTTCCATCTTCAACTGCCTACTTTAAAAAATATGTAATATTACCTTGAGTCATTTGGCTTTTATGTGGCAACTGCATTTACCTTAACTCTTCCCTAGAGGAAGATTGAATCATTTATTTCATACTGAAGGAAATGGATTTCTGCATCAGAATGGAATAAAAATGATTAAATATGAATTGAATCACTTAATCCTGTTTCTTGGGTCAAAGTACATAATTATCTCCCATGCTAAGTGCTGTGTGTGCAAAATCATGTGCTAGAACTTCTAAGTACCTTTAAAATGATGAGTTGTGAGAAAAGGGTGACAAAGACCCTATTATAACAATGGCAAAGACTTCAGGTGGCTTGTGGGAGTTGTAAGCTCGCCAATCCTGTGATAGTCTACCAGACACGTGTGCACAATCCATTGAGATTTTTTTAATTCTGTGTCACAATGTAAATCATCTTAGTAAAATAAAATGTGCATTTGTAAAACAACATGAGCCAGCCTTATCTTCCATTTGCACCACATGGGAACTCAGACAGCCCCTCTCACACACGCATCAGATTGCTGCATTCCTGGGCAGCCTGTGTGTCCCGCCTGGAAGAGGAAACAAAATGAGTCTAGGGGTGGGAATGGGAAGAGTTGAGATTTGGGGAACCATCCCGAAACCAGGCTTTTCTTTTTAGTAGCTGTTTGACCTAGCTGAGTCACTAACTCTCTGAAGCTCATTTTCCTCATCCGCGAGGAAACAATTTATGGATTAAATCAGGAGACAACACAGGGAAAGGGATGAATACACACCTGTCACTGGGAAAACAGTGGCCCTTGCTGTTATGCCACGATACAGCCCAGGAGCTGTCAGGCATTTGGAGGTGGCAGCACCAGTTGTGGAGGTGAATTTGTTTCTAAGCTGGAGATTCTCGACATGGCATATGTCAGAGGAAGGTGGCAGTCCCAAGATGTACCTGTGGCCCAGACTGTCAGCTTGTTAGTGCCCCTTTGTCTGTACAATGTTCCTGTTGGGATGATAAACCACACAGTCACCCTTGCACTAGGAATTCTGGCGCTCTTCTTGTTTTCCAGTACTCAGGATTGAACCCAGGATCTCTTGCACAAGCAACATCCCAGCTTTTTTTCTTACTTTTTATTTTGAGACAGGGTCTCACTAAGTCACTTGGCTCAACCTTGGATTCCTCCTGCTCCCTCACCCTCCCAAAGGGCTAGGATTTCAGGCATGTGCCACTGTGCCCAGCTTCCTGGGGTGGTTTCTGAGTGGCCAGACTCTCAAACATGTGGAGGGGTTAATGCCCCTTTCTAGATCTCTGTCTGGATACATCCCAGGAAGAAAGCTCAGAGTGGAGTCACTTGGGGTGGAAGTGTGCCTCTCCAATTCACAGGCTGAAATTCTAACCTCCACTACCTCAGACTGTGACTTCATTTAGAGACTGAGTCTTCACAGACATTATCAAGAAATTATCAACAGGGCCATTAAGCTGATCTCCAATCCAATGACTGGCATCCTTATTAAAAGAGGACTCTGGAGACAGATGAATAAAAGGCGATGTGAAGAGACACTCAAGAAGATGCTATGGATTCACCAAGGGAAATAGCTTGGAACAGATCCTTGCCTCTCTGCCCTCAGGAGGACCCAACTTCACCAACCCTTATTTCAGACTTCTCACCTCCAGAACTGTGATAGCAAATGCTCTGTTGGATAAGCCTCCCATTTGCGTCCACAGAAGCCCTGGCAAAGTAACTTGGACCGAGGGAGAAAGAGCAGCTCTGGCCCTTTCTTGGTTTCAGAAATTTTCTCCCTAGCAAAATAACTACTTTCTGCCAGACCCTGCAATGGTAATGCTACCAGTCATTCATACATCAGGGCCTGGTGGCAGTATTCCGTGGGAATTTGAGAGGAACCTTTAAAAACCGAACTGTGAATACTGACACAAATGCTCCAGTAGCAAGAATGACATTTATCAGAGTTGAGAGTCCCTTCCCTGAAAACTTTGCAGTATTGCCCCTCCAACTGCCTGAGAATTATAAATTATTAGTACATCTATCTAGAAAGCATAACTGCATACTATTGGGAGGAATCTATGTGAGTGGAATTTGCCGCCCATTCAGAGGCCTGATAATTTCCTCTTTGTTCTCTAATGTAAATATATGCAAGTTGTATAAATCAACCGTAGCTTTAAAGCAATATTTTTCCTTATAGAAACAAGTCTACCCTTTCACCTCCCAACCCCCACCCATATATATATATATATATATATATATATATATATATACACACACACACAGACACAAAGAATCTAAAACCAGAAATTTGCCATATGTATATTTGTACAGTTTTACTTTCTATCTTTTCAGTTACTTCCAGGTCACAGCAATGTACAAATACTTGGATATAAACATAATCTCTTTTGTCTATTTATACTTTTCCTTTGAAAACAAAATATTTTAAGATTCTAATACATCACAAGTGCTTCAACAAGTTGTTTTTAATTAATGCCAGAAAGTCTGTAGACAGAGATACACTGGAAAACCTTGAAAAGAGTAATGCAGTTAGAAAGCAGTCTTGATTTTCTCCTCTCACAGCATGTTTATTACATATTGTTAACATTTTCAGATTCTCTATAGTAAAATAGTTAGAGGTATTGCTCTTTTCTTTCCAAATAATTGCACTACCATGGTAATGTCTAAACAGTGGATAAAGTAAACTTAGAAAGTCTATATTCATGTTTACATTATATTTCTAACCTGTCAAAGCATAGATAAAAAAAGAAAGGAGAAGAAAGAGAAGAGGAAGGAGGAGGAAGAGGAGGACAAGGAGAAGAAGAAGAAGAAGAGGAAGAAGAAGAAGAAGAAGGAGAAGGAGAAGGAGAAGGAGAAGAGGAAGAAGAAGAAGAAGAAGAAAGAAGAAAGAAGAAGGAGGAAGAGAAGGAGAAGGAGAAGGAGGAAGAGGAACAGAAATAAGAAAAGAAGAGGAAGATGAAGAAGGAGAAGAAGGAGAGGGAGGAGAAGGGGAAGGGGAAAGGGTAGAGGAAAAAGACAAAGAAAGAAGAGGAGGAAGAGGAGGATGAATAAAAAAAACAGGAAAAAAAGAAAGATGAGGAGGAAGGGAGACAGGAAGAAGACCAGTTAAGAAGAGAAAATGGCTTATATTGTTTTCTCATTTCTCAAATGTGAATACATATTTATTTTGGTTTAAATAAATATAATTTATAATAGTAAATTTTAAATTTTCTAGTTACTATAGCATGTTAACACTCATTTTATTAGGTAAACTTTCCCTTCAAAGGATCGGCTTTGAAGTTGAAGAGACCCAGGTACAATCCCAGCAATATCACATAGTAGGTGTGTGGCTTGTGGCAGGAGTCTGGTTTTTTAGGCTCAGCAGCTTTAGCTGAGAAAGGAGAGTTTATGTTCAAATGATAAAGCACATTGGAGCCAAACGTGGGCCCCGCTGATGAGGGACAACACCAATGCTGTAGCTGACCGTGTTTTCTGACTATGACCACCCATTCAATCCTGTGCCACATGGTCTTCCTCAGAAGAGCTTCTCCCTGTCAATGCCTTTGCATTTGGGTTGACCAAGTGGCTCCTCATTACAAAGGAAATGCAGCAGAAGCAATACTCCCTGACTTCCCAGGC
>RJWT010048749.1:0-11098 GCA_004365215.1 Cuniculus paca
TCTTTTCCTCCTCTCTAGTTAGAAGTTTTGTGGTTGTTTCAGCCCAGCCTCTAGAACTTGTAGTCCCAAATAGAACCTCCCTTGATAGCTCAGGGCTCTTATTTGATCATAATATTTAGGTAGTCAAGGGATTAGGTGGTTTGTCGCCAACCTTGGTTACAGAGTTTGATTTTGTCCTGCTGTCTCCCTTGGCACTCAGACTTGTAAGCTACAGCTTTGGGTAGCAGCTGGCGGCACCTCTTTTCTTCCCTGTTTCCTGTGTGGAAGGAAAAAAATGGTGTGACTCTCCCATCCTCTAGCCCATTGCTCTCTGGCCTGGGAACTGGTGTCCTTAAGCCTCACCAGCTTCTACTACTGAGAATGGCAGTTCTAAGGCTCTACTGCCTACTTCCTTCCAGTTCCTGGTCTATACAGACAGTCGTATCATTTTTATTTTTTATTTTCTTCTATTATAGTCTCCTGTGCTTAGATGTTTGGTTGGGGTGGTGGTCTTTGAGTGATTCAAAGTACGAGCTTTGAATGTCATTTTGACAAGAAGTCTGAATCCTTTTATTATCTGCCTTTAATAACTAAACAGTGCATCATAGCTGTGCTTCGCACCATAGTCATTGCACTCTCTGAACGTTACAGCCCCAGTTCCACATCGACCTCCAGTGCACCAAACTGTTTACTATTTAGTCAGCATGCTCATCCCTGCCCAGGGAATGGGAGGGAGTTACAGTGATTTTATGCTTCTCCTTTGTATAAATAAAAAAGAAATTAATTGCATAAAATATCTTCCCACAAAAAGAAATACTAAATGTTTCACACGTGCTGCTGTGTAAGGATTTGATATGTACCATTTTGAAAGGGGCAACTAGGCAGTGACTGTAATTGTCTTTCTGCTACTGCCACCTCAAAGTTGCAGGCCCATGACTCTCATTTCCACATCCTGCTCATCACCTAGGAAAAGCTGATAAAAAGGAGGTGTTGGGGAAAAAATTAATATGAGTTGCAATGGATTTGAAACCGTGGATAGATGGCACTTTTAAAATAAACAGCTCAGGATCATACTTGTCATTCCCCCACCACCACCACCCCACAAAGAATAGAATGGAGAGGATGACTGTGGTATACATTTGGATTTGTTTTAAACTGTAAAAAGCTGTGCTTTTAAATTTACCATCTGTTGCTTCAGAACTTCAAAGTGGCTATGGTAACTGTTGGGAATAGCAGACTGAACTATGCTATAATCGGGTATGGTTCGACCCCTACTGTGCCTTTCTTATGGAGAGAGAACAACTCATTGTTAGTATTGTCAGATGAAGAGAGTTTCTCTGCAAATATGTTAGTTTTCTGGTCAGTGTACAGCAGAGATAAGAATTAGTTATAGACATTCTTGTAAGTCACTGAGTTTTAAGGTGCTAATTCTGAGAAAAAACTCTTCTATCTTCCTGAGTGAATTTCAGTACATAATGAAGTAGCTCAGTATTTTTTACACAAATCTCAAATACCACTCAGTAAATATATTTAAGCCATGCTCTTGGTCCTTCCTGAAAAAAAGAACAATTTGCATTGCCAGCTTTCAGATTCAATCCCTTTTCTGAAGATATTTTTGAGTTGAGGATACGAACAGAAATACATTATTGATGGTGGTGTTAATGTGGTCATCTTGAGGCAATGAGTGCACAGCAGGATAAAGCAGATAAAGCAAATGAACATTATGTTTGTGTCATCAAGAACTGGTACAGACGGTGTCAGAGGAAGCTATGTCTAAAATGAATGAGTTTAACTTTAGAGTCTGCCAGGTGTGGTGGTGCACACCTGAGAGGCTGAGGCAGGAGGACAGCTGGGAGTTCAAGGACAGCCTGGGCTATGTATCAAGTTCAAGGCCAACCTGAATAATATAGTGAGACTGTATCTCAAAAAAAAAAAAAAAAACAGAGTTCTGAATTAAATGAGAATACCAGTGTAAACACACTCATATTTTTTCATAAAAGAAAGTAATGTGTTTTAGGCACTCTACTAAGATAGTGCAGGGCTATTGATTAACCCTACACAGTGGCTGGGTTGTGGTCTTTAAATACCATTTGCCACTAACAGAAACAGGATTCTTGAGAAAAGAAAAGCTGATTAGAGATCTAAGGTGGGAAATATACTAGAAGAGCCTACAATTCTCGCCAAAAATGAGTACAATTTGTATCATGAAGACTCAAAAATCAATATGAATAAGCTCTTGGTGTCCAAAGGTGGAACCATTGTAGCATCAATAAAATGATAAAATTCCATGGATGAAACTTTAGGTCTATGAATCCAAAATGATCCTTTAACTCCAACACTGTATTTCTGTGATATTTCTCAAATGGCACTGCTTCCACTTAAGAATTGTCAAAAATTTTCCGAAACTGTGACATTTCTGAAGAGGTAAGATATTAGATCCTGAAACACTTGAATATAAACTGGCTGGAACACAGTTGGTTCCCAGGGAGTGGAAGTTAAAAATTATGATAAAAAAATTATTAACATGGGTATAAGCATTGGTTTTATCCTGTTTCCTTGTCTGTCAAGGAAAACCTGCATTGATTAATACATTCTACCTCTTCTCACCTCCTAAAAAGGAAGGATAATTTGTGTTGAATTTTACCCAAAATCAACACAGTGAACAATGTGATTAGTGAGATGAGAGAAGGAAGAAAGGGGACTGTCTTAGTTACTTTTCTCTCCTTGCAGAGACAAAATACCCAACACCCAAAATTAAGGAAGGAAAGATTTATTTAGCTCACAGTTTGTGGAGGTTTGAGTCCATAATCAGCTGGCTCCAAGACAAGGTGGCATGGCACAAGGGCAACACTTTAAGGCTGCAGAAGACAGCAAAGCCCCAAGAGCAAAAGGGAGGGGCAGCCTCTTTTCCTCCCTTATATTGTAAGTAGGCTACCACCATCTCCACAGGATCTCCATGGCCTCCTCTTGCACAGGCTCAGGATGTTTGCAAAGTGAGGGCCCTGGCTCTCTGCTGAGTCACTTAAACTTCTAAACTTCTCAAGTTGACACAATATATCAATCAGAGGGATAATGTTAAGAAAGCTCCAGGTTTAATAGGTTTTACAGAAGTAGTTGGGATTTGGGATGAGAAAAGTAGAAAAGCAAAGGGATTTAAATAAAAGTGGATGTGGAGTATGCATTTAGATCCCCTCCACTATCCTTTGAAAAGCACTAGTAAAAGATGGAATGCTTTTTAATTACATTTTGAGAGTTGAACTCTACTTCATAAACGTAGCAGTATTATGGGACTGAAACTGAAGTATCTCTGGATTTGCAATGCTTATTTATAATAAAAATTGTGTACAAAACGATTAACTTTGCCCAAAGAGAGATTTTGTTTTGTTAGGGGTTCCTAGGAGGTAATTTCTTAGCCCTTGGAATGTGCAATGTGTCTGTGTTTACCTGGGCTCTTGGACCATGCCAGGTACTGTATGTTAACAATGTGATTTATGGCAGAGACTTTGGGCCACACAGAATTAGCGCTACTTCTGAATGGGCTGGGAACTGAGGTTAGCCATGCAGAGGAAAGCTAAATAAAAACTCTAGGCAAGGGCTTGGAAGAGATTCCCTGGTTGCCCCTACTTAGTATGCATCTTCACAAACTGCTGGAGGAAATAAGTGGTATTTATATGCTTGCTCTATGGTAAAACAAGTCAAGCTTGGCATTTAGCATCTCCTGACACTGCCCTCTTCTCCTCTTCCCTTGTCTGATATTCATCTGTACCCTTTCAATGAATGAATCATACCTATGAGTAGAATACCTTTTATAAATTCTGTCTTTTGAGTGAGCTATCAAAATTGACAGGGATCAGGGGAGCCTCTTAAACTCATGGTTGTGTCAGAAGTAAAGGTGGTCCTGAGCACCCCAAATTGTAGAGTTGATGTCAAAAGTGAAGGTGGCCCAAAGGACCTACACGTGTGGCAGAAATGTATTGCAAAATACAGTTTTACACACACATGTAAAGCAGAAGCATTTATGGGAAAACCTAAAAGTACGAGAGTCAGTCTAAAATTGTGTACAAATAAACTGTACTTCTGAGAAAGTATTGGAATAGTCAAAACAGAAAACTGACTTGTAAAGAAATGAATACTGGTTTTTTTATATTCTTATATATTTTTACAATAGTGACAGATACAGTAAATTGGAGGCAGATAATGCATATAATGCATACTAACTTTAGTGAAATGTTTACTTGGTCTCAGGATTTGATATTTTAAAGCATGTCATGTTAAACAGGCTCCAAAAGAACTGTAAATTTATCAATAGTGACACATTCAGTGCAAAAAGCAACTCATATAATAAGAAATCTATACAAATGCAAGACAGGACAGGACTCACTTTGCAAATGTGTGGCATAAAATTGACCCAGTCAAATGAAAATTGCAAGTTAAGTACCAGTTAGCAGTGTGTTGCTGTAGTTCTAAAAGTTAATAAAATGTTACAATGTCTGAATTAAAGAATGGCATGTAAGGCTTAATTCCCACAGTATTCTATTCTGGTGGGATCACTTTTAGGTTATTGTATTCATTTAAATCCCCTACATTCAATGAAAGGGAATTCAGAATGCTGAATTTCAAGCTAAGTTTTGCTGTTGATAAAACTCACTATATTTTCGAATTGGTCATGGTCTCAAGACTCTAACTTTCTTCATTTCAAGATCCTATAAATTGGGAATTTCAGGCCAGCATCATACTCCAATGGCTACACAGGTACAAAAATCCTTTGGTCATCAATAAAGGACATTATTTAAAATGACTGAGGAATGCCTGGGCACAGTATCTTTGTTAAAAAAAAGAGAGAGAGAGAGAGATGGTTCTATCTATAGACTGATAAGCACTCATTGGTGAGTTATCATGAGGGGCTGCTCAGAAGCCCTGGCCACAATCCATCCCCTTTAGTAATAAAGGCTCAACACATCTTAGCAGGTGCATGGCCAGAAACTACATTTTACAACCTTCCTCGGAGTTAGGTATGGACAACATGAGTGACCAGGATATGAATGAAAAAAATGGGGCAGAGTTTTCATCATGTCCTTTTGCTTTCTCTGTGAGAAGCATGGTTGTAGGGCTGGTGAGCCAGGTTTGGTCAGGGATACTAGAGGATGCCAGTACAGTACAGCAAAATGCTCTGGGCAATTAAATGACCAGAGCCTACTTTTATTTTGGTATGAGAAAGAGAAAAATATCTATATCTTGCTTGAGCCACTGTATTTTAGAGGTTCTTTGTTATAGACACTTAGGTATTCCTCAAGTTATGGAGAAACTGGTAGCAAAATTGGATGCTATCAAACAAAAGCCTGAAACACATGGTATTGGTTAATTGCTTATGTAATAGGGAATAAATAAATAAGCATTGAAGGCCAGAAATCTAATGATTTAATAATCCAAAACACTTGGCAATGTCATCACTTACCTTGGCTATCTAAGAGACCCATGCTAGGGGAAAGAGACTGAAAATATCTAGAATATTAGTATATATTGTTTACTCTTTGACTGAAAGCCCAATGATTGAGGGCTCAGTCAAGCTAGAAAAGCCAATTTAAACTTGACAAAGAGCAAACGATATCTTTGACTCTTAGACACTCTACCATAGCATTCCATTACCATTCTTCACAGAATGGTAATCAACTTATTGGCGAAAATCACTGTGTCAGTCAGCTGTCTGTCACTACAAAAAACACTTGAGATAAATAAACTTAAGAAGAGAATGGGTTTATTTTGCCTACCAGCCTGGGAGAGCACTGATATAAAATGAGCCTGAAGCATCTTATAGACAATATGAAAGTGTTCAAACACACAAGACCTGCACACACAAAATGATAAGCATTTGTCTATGGGACTCTGAAACCAATTGAAAAAGCTCTCAATGGTCAAAGCTGGAATAATTTAGACAAGAAAAAGAAATAATTTAGTATTGAATTATAACCAAAGATGTAAACAAAATACCACTGAATCTCTGCTGATGTGAATAAACAGTTAAGTAGATAAATGAGTGAAGAAGCCATGACTGTCCCATGCAAAAGAATGCTGCATAGTTTATGTAGCTACTCTATCCTTAAGAAGATGAAACATAACTCTCCACCTTTCAACTGTGTGCCCTGCCTAGTGACTTCCTTCTAAAGAGCATGCAAAGAGAGGGAAAAAAAGAAAAACTTTACAGTGGAGAAACATAACAGAGACTCCCTCAGCCGGGTGTCCAAGGTAGACATCAACAATAAGAAATCATATTGCTAGTATATACTTCAATAAATGTGATAAGAAGGGCACAAATCTAGAAGCCAAGGATCATTGTGAAAGAAGCATCAGAAAAATACTTGAATAATAAGATCCTCAAAAATAAGAAAATCTGAGGAACTGCCATTAACAAGAAGAGCATAAGGAGACACAATGACTAAATGTAATATGGTATGCCTGATGGGGCCATGCAACAGAAAGAAAAAAAAAGGCACTTGGTAATAACTAAGTAAATCTGAGTAAAATATAGACATTAGTTTATAATGGGTTCATTAATTATAGCAAATGCACCATACTAATTTGGGTGTTGATAATAGTTTTTAGGTTTTAGCCTTTCTAATAGGCATGTAGTGGGATCTCATTGCTTTAATTTGCATTTTCCTAACGATAAGTGTTTCATATACTGATTTGTCACCTACATATCTTCTTTGGTGAAGTGTCTGTTCAGATTTTCGGTCCACTCTTTAATTAACCTTCATAAATTAGTGTTGAGCCTTAAGAATAATTTGTGTACATTGGTGACAAATTCCTTTTTAGACAAGTGTTTTGAAAATATTTTCTCCAGTCCATTGCTTATTTTTTGATGCTTTTAACAGTGTCTTTCACATAGCAGAAGTTTTTAATTTTAATATATTTCAACTTATTAATTTTTCCTTCTATAGATAGTGGCTTTTGGTATTATATCTAAAAACTTCTCCAACACTAAAGGACACATATATTTTCCCTATTTTCCTTTAGAAATGTTATAGTTTTACATTTTCTATATTTAGGTCTATGTCTCATTTTGATTCAATTCTTGGATGTTTATGAAATGTGTCAAGTAAAAGTAAGTTGACTGTATTTGTCTCAACATGATCTAAACCTGTTCATAAAATTAGTCATATTTAAATGACACAAATCAAAAGGATTTAAATAAGTTCTACTAAATTTCAATTGTCAAAAGACAAAATCGTAACAAATTTAGTTGAAAGATTTTTAATTGGGTTTTATTTGTAATTCTAGAATTGGACAAAATTATTTAAAAATACTATCAGTATAACGATATAAAACAGAACGAGCTTTTCCCTGAGCTGAACAGAGAAAGCAGAAACAGAGAACAAGAAATGAATTATTTAAAAGTTACTTTCTTTGTAAAGGTTAAAGCTGAAAGGACCTCCTTATCATGCTAGTTAAAACTGGCTTATTGCGGGATTTGACTGTCATCTTTCTCCTTATTTCTCAGAAGGTCAGATAAACAATTTAGTTTCAGCTTTGAGATATGGAACTTTAGCAAGAATAATTCCATTTTACTTTGTTATTCAGAACCCCATACAGGAGAGGAGATCAGTCCAAACCAATGGCTTCCTGTAAGTTTTATTTAATGCAACTTTCACTTATTAACGTTTATTTGTAACAATCAGTTATAATAACCTGTTTCTTGCCTACTTCTTCAACATCATCTCTTTATGTTCATTAATCCCAGCCTTTTGGAATTCTTTCTATTGCTGAATCACATCAAAATCCTACTGAATCTAGGACCTAGATACTTTCTTTTGGGAGATTTGCTCCCAGGGATCTGAAGAATTCATGAAACTGAAGATTTTTCCTCTTCTCTTGAGGAAGGGGGTAAAATTAACGAATTACAACCTTAAATAAAGGTATACAAGATCTAAATGGAAACGTTTCTTTCCATTAGATACACTGTTCATACTGCAACAAGAAAACAGAAAAAGTTGGTAAAATTCCCCTGAGAAATCTCTTCTAGATTAGAAATGATGCTGCCTCATTGTTTATTGTTTGGAAAGCTAAAAGGGATATGACCCTTCGTACCTCATATGAGGTGAGGAAATCTCACACCATATTCCCATCACGCCATGTTCCCACTCGAGGAGTGGACCAGTTCCCACTCATCCACCCCACCTGACAGTCACCGGAGCTCGCCTGAGGGCTCCTTTGCCCAAGTGAGCAGCTTCATCCTCTGTCCAGGACCAGGCAGCCCTTTGATTCACCCTTGGCTGAGAGTTGAAAGCAGTCTGAGTAATGTCTGAATATTATTTTGCACAGGTAATAGAGGAACCTTAAAGATTTTTTGATTGGCCTTTGTGTCACAGTGTTTGCATTTGCATCTCATTGTGTTTAAAAGAAGCAACATGAGCTTTATCACAGAAAATGTCTGATTTTTTGCCAAGTCTAAGGCAGCTTCTCTTGGAAAGCTTTTTCCACATTGATTCCTTCCCATGATTTAGAACTTAATTTTTAAATAGCTCCTTTTCATCTTACTACATTATTTTTAAAAATATCCCCTCATACAGTCACTGTTTTTATTTCAAACATAGGTCTCATTAATTACAGAGTTATATTTGTTTTCAGTCCATCCTTTGTCCCCTGTAGAGGTAAGTTTCATGAGGACAAGCACCTTAGCTGTTTTGTTGATCACTAGGACCTGAAACATAGCAGATTCTTAAAGAACAAGTGTAAGTTGCATAATAGTAACATGAATGAATGTAAATTATAAATCATAAATTTTATATAGATACTAGAAAAATTGAGTATTTAAATGTATTAATGAGAATAATGTACAAAAGAGGATGCAGACACACTGAAGAGATCCCTCTTAAATGGTACTTTTAAGGCAAAGATGATGTTCACTTTCCTTTTAAAGTAAAAGAAGAAAAAACCTAAAATCACAGCCTAACTCAGGCATTTTAATATTTCAGTAAATATATCTCTGAAGTTATCTTGCTCAAATAGCAAGACAAAGACCTAGTAAATAAGGGTCAGAAGGGTGTCCAACTTTACGTTGTGATAAATTTAAATGAAATTACAAAGCGCACACAAAACATTCCATTTCCTGAAGGCATCTAGTAAAAGAGATCACATAAAAAGAAGATGAATAACAAGAACAAACTTGGATCTATACTGAGCTGGAAGGTACATTCAAAGTCAGTTCCCTAGCCCCACATTTTAAACAGTAGTGAGTAGGTCTGGGAGGCAACATAAACCCACCCAAATTAAGGAGCATATTCACAGGTTCCTCTAGGAACTGCTGAATCTTACAAAATAGGTGGAGCTCTAAAAGAAGATTATATATTGTGCCAAAATAACAATTACATAGTTCAAAAAAACCACTAGGGCACCACTGTTAGTTTTCTGTGATATACATCAGTGACTTGTTTTGATAGAGCTCTGAATAGAACTGAACAAGGAAATATTCCAAATGCTCAGGGTTTTTTATCCTGGTAAACAAGTCAGAGAGTGAGCCGGCAGTGATAGCTAGACAGTTTCATCACTTGCTGTATATCCAAGTAGCTCAGTGATTACAATCAAGGATACACAGATTACTTCTCAAATAAATTCTTATTTTTTGGCCTTACTTGAAAAGTACATGATATTTTAACAAATTCCATTTCTGAAAGTATTGAATTTCTTTTGCTTTCCTAAAAAGATAGTGTCCTGATAGAACTATTATTTCTCTTTCAGCGGTATCTGTCAATCAGCAACAGAACTCCTAGACTTAGGGAACAATGTCCAAGAAAACTATGACAATCATAATGTAATTAATTGACTGCAAAGCATTAGAACTTCCAAGTGATTTTAGAAATTTGTCGTTCCTATACTGAGAATAAACTCAGACATAATGAAGTGGATTTGATGAATCAGAACCCCTTCTCTCTCCACTCTGTACTTATTCCATTTTTACAACAGCATTTAGTTTGATTTAATACATTGTTGTAGAAGAAAACATCCATAGAACAGCTATAGAAAAGTGAGAAATGTGTCCCCTTTAGATTTTTATGCTTTTAAAATGATATTCAGATGATTTTTAATTACTACAAAAGCATTGAGATGTTAATATACTTCATGGAGAAGGCAGGAATGCTATTTCATCCACCCTTTTATGCAGTGAATTTCAACTCTAAGAAAATTATTTCTTTTGATCCACTCTGATAGCATGTAATAAAAGAACAATAAAACACATGGCTCAATTACCACTCTTCTCTTCAAGCATGAATTACTGAATATCAAATTATTATTAATTGTTTTCTCTGGCTCCCTCTCCACGGGACGATTATACACTGCTGTATTTTGATAAGTGCTTTGTGTTTAACACTTTGTGGACCAGTCTCTAAGAATTACAGATGCATGAAATTATTACAAAGAATAATTCTTTGAATTTGTCACCAGTTCTAAAATACATGATTACATTTCTTTGTCTCTATTTATGTCAGTTTCTCAAAGTTGCTTAAAATCACCCTAGAATTTCATGCGCACCTCAATACCCCTTTCTTCAAGAAAATTATTATCTATCTCTGACATATTTTATAAGTTGTTTCTCAATGTTAATAATCATACTAGTTTCTCATAATTGTTGAATTTTCAATTCCTTTCTATAAAGGAACTCTTCAGAACTAAGAACTATAGTTTAAGCAATTAAAACAATAAGTTCATTGACACAGCATAGAGTATAATAAATTGTAATCACTATAATTGACAGAAACAATGTTAGTGGGTGATATTTTTCAACACTCCATAAAACATTCTGTGTAACTGGTAGTTCACTTTATTTGTATAAGTCTTCTGTAAATATAAAATGCTATGAATATGAGTACATGTAACATGCCTCTATAATCCATAACCATTATTTCTTATACATTATTTGTATATCCAGATTTTTAGAATTCATGCAAAGGAAACTTAACAAATTATAATATGTATACTATACATGTCACATTAGTTTACCTATGCCCCATAAATCTATTTCTATTTTTAAAAATACAGTACATATAAATTATGGTTGTGATAAACTGAAGGGTAATACTGAGGTCAAATTGTTTACATGTCCTCTTTAGTCAATAAACTTAAC
>RJWT010048750.1:0-11106 GCA_004365215.1 Cuniculus paca
TGTGTTCAAGACCAGCCTGGGCCACAAAGTGAGCCCAAGGCCAGCCTGAACGGCATAGTGAGACCCTGTCTCAAAAAGACAAGGGCTGGGGATCTAGCTCAGTGGTGTAAGTGCCTGCCTGGCAAGCGCGATGTCATAAGTTTGATCCCTGGGAAGCAGGAGGAGCCAGATCCTTTATGAACTCGTCCTTTCCCTCTGCACTCCTGCAGAGCTAGGGTGCCTGTGGAGGGGATGCAGGCAGGGCCCCACTCTCCAGGAGTCCGAGTCTACAGGAAAAGGGGGAGGCTTACCGCACTGCCCCTACTGGGACCACACAGGAGGCCACCTTCCATTCAGAGACCCTCCTGATGATGACAATTATGTTTCGCGGTCTATAAAAGTCGTCTGGCAGAACATGTGTGAGGCGAGCACAGCATAAGCAACTGCACAGGGCTGTACTACATACCTCTGCGTGCCACACGCTGGGTAAGGCATGTAAAATAAGGGTTCCCACCCCCACCCCGCAGCTTGGGGACCGGAACTGTGACTCCTCTTTTACTGATAAAGCAGCTGAAGTTCTGAGTCCTGCCCACTGTCACCAACGATTGTTCCTGGCACAGCTGGACCTCACCTGTCCGTCAGCCTGGCTCTCCAGTGCTGCCAAGGGTCCCCAGGGGCCTGTGCCTGCGCTGCCCTCTCACCCAGATGGAGGGTTGAATTCCGGCGTGGCCATTTACCTGCTGTGTGTCCTTGGTGAGTCACTTAACCTCTCTGAACTTCATCGTCTCACTTGCCACTAGACGTAGGACCATGCTCCAGTGCGACATGAGGGTGGATGATTCACCGCAAGGAAAGCGCTTGGAGCGGTTCAAATGTCAGCCTTCAAGTTGCTATTCCTAGTGCTGGAAACTCAGGGCTCTGCTCCATCGTCACTCTCAAGGGGGAAGCAAAGATCCAGGGAAGTTAAATTAAAGTGCTCAGAAGCCCTGGGCAGGGTGGGTGGAGGGGAGAGTTATGGCCGGACTTGGTCCCACGGCCCCCACAAAATACTCCACATGCGCAGGACCATTAACCTGGCAAGGAAAAAACAAGGCAGGAGCAAACGAATGTCCTGCCAAGGCAGGAAATATGTAATCAATTAGCCAGGCCTCCCACACCTCTCCAAATAATGATCAGGAGCTTCGCTTGGGTCGCGAGAAAAAGGGCAGAAAGGGAAGAGCCCAAACGCAAATACAGGAGCTGAACGCAAACAGACAGAGCCAATGAGAACTCAAGCGCGAACATACGGAGCCAATCAGAACCTGAACGCAAAACACGACCTTGAATACACAGAGCCAATCAGAACCCGCATATGAACACACGAAGCCAATCAAAACCCTAACGCGAATACGCCGAGCCAATCAGAACCAGAATGCAAACACACAGAGCTGATCAAAACCCTAATGCCACTCTACCTGCCCAGGGAGCCAGGTAACCTAGGAATCTGACTTCTGTTTCCTCAGTTGTGCAGATAAACCAGAGCTAAAAGGACAGCTTGCACCCAACACCCTCTTACATATGCATTGGTCAAAAAGGAAACTGAGGCCTAGACGAGTCATGTGACTGTCACAGGATCCAGACTAGGACTTAGGCCTCTTTGGTTTAATGCCAGACACTGGTCTAACAGTCAGGCCCTCCGACCAGAAACTCACTTATCTGTGCAAGAACTATGCATGGCCTCTGTCGTGGAGGGCATGCCTGGTGAGGCCAGGGCCTGTGGGACCAAGTCCCTGTCTTCAGGACGCCTGTGTTTGAGAGGCCAAAAGGAAAACGTAGATGCAGCTAAACCCATGGAGTCCTATGGAAGGGTAGATAATCAACCCTGTGCAAAACAAGCAAAGCAACAGCAGATCAAGGGGGCGGGGGCTGGGCTCGTGACTGACTGGTGGGGACCCTGGAAGGCAAAGGCTCAGGGTCTCACCCGACACCTGGATAGGGGAAGAGTGTATGGCAGGGGAGGAGCATGAGCAAATGTCCTGAGGTGACAGGGAGATCAGAGAGAAGACCAGGGTGACCTGAAACCAGAGTAGGGAGGGGCTGAGAGAGAGGCTGCCAGGTGGGCTGCCCAAGAGCAGGACAGGAAAGTGAGGTCCATCTCAGGCAAGTAGGAGGCCCTTGAAGGGCTTTGAGCTACAATACCCATGACCTAATTTCACTTTCAAAAGCTCACTCTGGTTGCTGGGCGGGTGTACATGAACCTGGGCATCGAGGGACTGTGATACCCAGAAAGAGGACCTCAGCAGTTGTAAACTGGAAAGAAAATGACAGCTCTTGGTTGAACATGGGGAGGCCTGGTCCATGGGCTTCCAACACCACCAGACTTCATGACCTGGAATAAGTCACTCAACTGCTCTGGCCATCTCTTTCTTTTCTGTGATGTAAGTCTGCTCATGCCCAGCAACCTTGTGTTTTGTTGCTTTCTTGTTTCAGCTCAAGTCTGTTATTTGCAAATATAAGTGACAGTGCCTATTTTGGGTGGAAGGACAACAGCTTCTCCACCTTCCCTCCTGTATTTTAGCAATGTTTAGGTGACTTCTTTACTTGACTCAGGTTTAGCTTTGCAGCAACCTGAAGATCCAGCTGGGAGCTCATTTCTGCATCTCTGCATCCATCCACGCATCAATTCATCCATCCATGCACCCATCCACCTATCCATGCATTTATCCATGCATCCATCCATCTATCCATTCATGCATCCACTCATCCATGCATCCATCCACTCATCCATCTATCCATCCATGCACCCATTCATCTATTCATCCATCCATGCATCCATCCATTCTTCAATCAATCCATGTACCCACCCACCCATTCATCCATGTACTTACCCATCCATCCATCCATCCACCCATCCATCCATCCATCCATCCATCCATCCATCCATCCATCTATTAACCCACACATCCATTATTGCAGTTTACTGTGTCTTTGGCAGTGGCCTTTGGCACACCTCATAAACTCTCCACTCCTGCCGTCTCCCCGTATGCAGACTTCCCCATACCTTCATATTCTTTAGCGCCTCTGCTCAATGCCCATCAGGTCCACCAAACCCTCACCTCCTGAAACACAATTACCTTCCACAATGAAGGAGATTCTCCCAGGACCAGAGAATTTTATTAGACCACAATCATATGTTAAGGAGGAAGTTTGAATTACCTGGAGCAAATACTAATTTGAAGAAATACCTTGGCGACAAATATTTTGTTCTGAACTGTTTACTAAATTAGGTCTTTCCTGGGCATTTTCAGCCTTCAACTTTTTTTAAATACCAGCAATAAAATGGTTACACAATCAGTAATAAACCTGACAGCCTGGTTACTGTTTTTCCTACTTAGAAATAAAAGGATACTTTGTGTGCATGTGTGCCTGCATGTGTGTGATATCCAACAGCTCTGCAGATATATAAATTATTTGCCATATCAGCAATTCCATCCCACAGGCTGCAGGGGGTGAGGAAGCTACCCTAAGCCCAGTGGTGGAAAGGATTCTCCTCTAGGACCCCAAAGCTGAGATTTGATTCTGCAACTGACTTGCTGCGTGGCCATAGGGAAGTCACCTGCCGTCCCTAGGCCTTTGTTTCTCATCTGGAGAATGAGTGGGTCAACTTGGGTGATGCTGAAGGCTGCTGGTAGATCTAGGAGTCTGAGAGGAATCTGGGCTTTCAGTGACATTTACATGTCAGTGACTGTCACAAGTTCTCCCTGGCCCTGTATTTCAGTGATCCAATAGCTGTCTACATTCAGGTGTCCGACGGAGACATCAAACCAGATCCACAGAGAACTCACAAATTCTATAGCCCTAGCTGGTTCTCAGCCGTCTCCCCATTTTAGGAAAGAGCCCCCCCACCCAAATGCTATGGCTGCAGCCCTTGAGGTCACCATCAACGCCTCTATTTCCGATGTCTTCCACTTCCTGTCCATTGGCAGGCCCTGCTGACTCCAACTGAACACCTACCCCGCCCTTCCCTGAACCCTGCTCTGTCTTTCAGCACTGCAAAACTGTAAACGGGATCGACTTCAACGGCTTCCCATCACTCTTAGAACAGGATTTGAACTCTATTGACCCAGAATGTTCTACAGCAGTGGTCCCCACTGTGCCTGCACAATGGAATCACACTGGTCTCTTTCAGACCCAGATGCCATGTCCCTGCCTGGCTGGACTGGGCCTCTGGGCTCTTAAGACTCCCTTGGGTAGCATGCGACTCCAGACTCCGTCCCACCCACCAGCATGGGCTCAGCCTGATCGGCAGGCAGGCGCCTATGCAAGTTGCTCCCCTTTCTGGGCTGAACCCCATAAACAGAGTCTGAGGTGCACAGGTGGTTGTTAGGGTTTAATCACACAATGGATGGGAAAGTTTGGCTGATTCTTTGTAATGATAAATGTGCAGCTTGATAACCTCTCAGTTCATTAACTGAACAGGCCTTAACAAAGGCCTTGATCAGGGCTCTGAGGACATGGGTGTGGGGGAATGCCTATTCTTAAGTGACAAGACCCCTCCATGGTAATGGGGGGTCACAGGAGAGACCCCCCCCTTTGCAATACCCCATTGCATCACCAGAGGGCAGCAGCCAGCTTTGTAAGTGTCCCTTCTGAGGACAAGGGGTGCATCCTGGGAGTCCTAGGGGCCTCACTGATCTGGGGCAAAATAGAGTGGGGGACAGATAGGTAGAGGGGACTACTTAGTAGGGGCTACTCAGGAAAGCACATCTCAGCTCCCTGCTCAAATGCTTCCATGCTCCCAAGACTCACCCTAGGAGAAGCACCCCATTCCCAACCCCGGCCCCAGATGCAGAAACAGGGGCCTCCGTAAGCCCCTGGGGCTTCTGGGGCATGCAGACCTAGGCGAGATTCTGAGGTTGCAGGGAGCTCCAAGCTAAGAGACGCAAGGGTGTTTCCTGAGAGGGACAGAAGGTATTGGGAGGGGGAGAAATTGTTGCTAAGGAAGGGACAGCAAAGATAGAGTCAAGAAACAGAAGAGAAGAGAGTCCAGCCTTACAGGTGGGATGGAGGAGTTAGGAAGCTGGTGCTGCATCTTTGAGGGGTGCATGCTCAGAACCAACCTGAATGTGTGGTCCAGGGCCCTAGCTCACTGGGCTCCGCTGCCTGCCTAGGCCCCGCCTCGGTAGGGGAGGCAGACTTGCCCAGGGACAGCTGCAACCCGAGAAGGTGAAAGCGGAATGCATCATGCTCCAGCCCTGCAGGTGAATCAATTCCACCTCTCTGAGGGTCGCTGGGGCCCTGCGCTGTGCAAGGCATCTGAGCCAGACCTGGAGCACCACTGGGCTTCAAAAAGGCTGGGAAGGGCAGGCAATGGTGGAGAAGGAGGAAGAGGCAGGGAAGGAGAGGCTGATGCCGGGAGGGTGCAGGGCGGGGGGCCAGGAATGGGCGCCCTGAGAGGAGGCAGCTCTGTGGGGCCCAGAGCCTGGTCAGGCATGTCAGGTTGAATGGACTGCTCTCAGTCAGTCGATGGAATTGACTGCCAGGTGCAGAGAGCAGAGATCTGGGACAGCGGCTTCCTGCATCCCTTTCCCCAGCCAGGATTGTCGACTGTGGGTACGACGTGTGCTGGTGCAGATAAGGTCACACCCCAGTCTCCAGTGGCTGGACTGGTCCTGGTGTGGGTGGGCGCTCGTCACTGTTAGTCCAATGAGCCTGCCCACAATGGCCCAGAGAGTGGACGCAGCCCCAGTGGCCCAAGGCGTTTCCCAGCTTGGAGGTTCTCCTAGGTTTCACTCTTTGAGAACTGTGTGGCTTTGGACAGGTGACCGCACCTCTCCACCCTTTCATGTCCTCATCTACACAACAGGAGTCCGTGAGCATAAAATCTGCCCCATGGATGGCTGCTGGGGATAAACCCAGTGACGGAGGGCAGAGTTGGCTGGTGGAGATGGTCGTTCTGCATCTGGATATAACTCATAACCCGGTCAACACACCTGGGCTCCCTTCGCCGACCACTGAGGATGGAGGGATGAAGGAGGGAGGGTGCCCCTGAGACAGAGCTCCAGCCAGGAGGGTGGGAGTGGCTCTGGCAGCCTGAACGGTTTGCTCTGGGGCCTGACCCAGGCGCCCTTCCCTGGTGCTCTGGGGCGGAGGCCCCAATGGCCTGGAGTGACTTCCAGCGGGGAAGCAGAACCAGGCTTCATTTTAGGGGAAAGAGCTGTGGCCAGGGCCTGTTGGAGGAGCAGCTTCCTCTGCCCTCCACTCCCTGGCCTCCACACGAAGCCTGGGGCATGGAGCCCTGGACCCAGGGAACTGCTGCTGCCTAGGACAGCCTGGGCAGGGAGGAGCCGGGTCCAGAAAGCCTGTGAGGTCATCTGGACTCAGGGGATGGACTAGGAGGTGGCCCAGGTGCTCCATCATCTTCAAACCCAGCAGGTCTCGCTGTAGGGGCTGCAAACCACTGTCAGCTGCCAACAGCTGCCAGCTGTGATTAGAATAATCGGTGCGTCGGAGCCTCTGTTGAGTTCCTTGGCCCCAGTCTGCACACGGGGCATAAGGAAGATGTGTGGGGCTGGGCTTTCCAAGGCTCCTTGCCAACATCTTTACCTGGAAGACAGTCTGAGGAAGATTCCTCACTCTCTAGCCCTGTCCCAGGCTTGAGTCAAATTCTGTCTTACCGGGAACTGGTATTTGCAAGTAACTTCCAAGTGGATCCTATGCAGGTGGCCCATGGACCTGCCTGTGGGGTAGACACCACCCACAGCTAGGCGCGCGGGCAAAGTGTAGCTCCCCTAGTGGCGTGGGGGAGAACTGCAGCTTCTTCTAAATCCCTAGTTCCTACTTGGGATAGAAGGTGGGGGATTTCGATTTTGATATAACTAAGAGGCTGTTCTTGCTTTCTCTGGTTTCCAGGCCTGGATGATTTCTGAGTGGGAGAGAGAAGAATAGATGCACAGTGAGCCAGGAATCAGACAGCTGCAGACAGCTCCATGGGGCCAGGCCTATGTGTGTCCTTGTCCCTGGCACCTAGCACAGCCCTGCACATGGTAGGTGTTCAGGTGTGTTTGCTGAATGGCTGCATGAACGAATGAATGAATGACCATTCATGGTACACAACCCCTGTTATATGCTGGATGTGTGGATCGCAGTTATTCGCAGAGGGAGGTGAGAGCTGCCGAATTCGCTGTCACAGCAGCACGGGTCAGATGGCGCCTTTCTTTGTACCAACAGCAAAGCATTTGGATCTCACATTAACACATGAGATTTCCAAAGAAGGAGGAACTTCTCAAAAGCAGACAAATCCCTCCACTCTCTGGACAAAGCTGTTAATGTGTTCCTTTAAAAAGCAACTCCATTGTTTCATTAGAACGTGGTCCAGAGGGCTTCTATTGTCTGCTCCTGTTTGGAGTGGCCTAGTCCCTCCCGGGCACTTCCCACCTCCAAGCCATCGCACCCACACCGTCCTCCACCAGGAGCACCTGCCCCCCAATGCTCTTTGTCTAAAACCTACTTCTGCAGCTAGAGCCACTTCAAATGCCACCTGCATCACGATTTCCCCAGTCCCTGCGTCTCTGATTCATTGGGGCACTGTGTCTGAATCTTTCCTAGGACGGCAATCGCTTTATTACTTGAATTGTTAGCTGTTTATCTCCATGGTTTATCTCCCCCTTCTCTCTCCATTTCACAAATATTTATTGTTCCTCTCTAAATGCCAAGTAGGTCTGGGGGGAGGGAGAGAGAGAGGACACCCCAAGCCTCCAGGGACTTGCAGGCTGCTGGATGTTGAGGGGAGGGGAGGGGACAGGCTTCAAGCTCACCTGGGCCCTGCTGCATCCCGTCCCTGTAGCCCAGGCATCGCACACAAACGTGCACCCCTAAGCCTGTGGAGGTGTGGAGGGAGTGGCATCTCCCCCCTGAGAGTCCCAGACTGGCCCCACCCATCCCCCTATGTGAATTAGGAAGGTGGAGCAGTGGAGCCCCGAATTCTGCACCATGCCCAGGGCCCTGACCCACCCAGCCTCTTGTTTCTTGTTCTGAGGGTCAGGAGAGGACACATTCCCCATGGAACATGACAATCAGAGCCTGGGCTTCTCCCTGAATGGCTTTATCCTCCTACCTGGTACCTCCAACCCATCTTTCACTCAATACTCAGAGTTGATTTCCCAAAAGGCATTCACAGCAAGCCAGAGCCTTCAGTGGCTTCCAGGCCATTGATAAAAGTTGATTTGTTTCTTTGTTCCTGGTTCTCTGGCCACACTGGCTCTGTGGTGGCTCCCAGCTCACAACAAACACCTCACCACAGGACCTTTGGATGTGCTGTGCCCTTTGCTTGGAAAGTCTTGCCTACCCCCAGCCCTGCCTGGTTGGCTTCTTTAACTCTGTGATCTCTGCCTAGATGCCAGGCCCCATGGGACGCTATGCCCTGCCTCCACCTCCGTTATTCTCATTCTTTTCTGTCTTTGACATGACTTCCAGTACATGCTCACCATCCACTGTACATATTTTTTTTTTGGACACATTTTTTGTAGGCTGTATCTTCTCTGTCATTACACTATACTTTTCCAGGGTGGCTTTGATGATGATGTTGTGTTCACTGTTTTATTCTTGTTGTCGTCCCTGACACAGAAATCACTGTGTGACAAGTGACCAATGCAACCGTTAGGGGAGGGATGGAGGCCTGAATGTTCACTGCTAAGTGGGCTGGTTCTCCCAGATGCCTCCCAAGGTTGCCCAAGAGCCTCCTGGGCTCACAGACCAGGCTTTTGGAAGATGACCGGGTGATGGGGACTTACAGCTAACTTGCTCTTAAGAGGTGAGATCTGGTTCCAAGAGGTAGATCACCGTGGGCATGGCCTGTCTCCCGCATGGGTCCCTCTCAGAGAGCGATTGCTCTCTGCTTCCTGTCCACCCTGCCATGAGCGGCTCTCCTCCACCATGCTCCTCTGCCCTGCCATCCTGCCTTGGGGCCAGCCAACTATGGACTGAAAAATCAGCCAAAATAAACCTCTCTTCTTTTAAATTGTGAGTGTTGGGTATTGTAGCCCAGTGATGAAGATTGTAACCAAGTTAGCCACATTCTGTAGGGGACAGGGTTCAAAGCCTGGTCACCCAAATACAGCATCTTGATACATAGAATACTTTAAGCAGAAGGCATTTGAGTAATGTCAGGTGGGAGCCAAGGATTTAGCTCAGTGGTGTAAGCACCTGCCTGGCAAGTGCAAGGTTGTGAGTTCGATCCCCAGTACCAAAAAAAATAAAGAAAATAAAGAAAAAGTAATGGTAGGTGCTAGAAGGACTCTTTGACCTTCCCCTGCAGCAGATCATATGAGCAGGTCATGGGGGAAGTGATCCTGTACCCGGAGGACACGAGTGTCCTTATCTCTGAAGGCAGAGGACATAGAGAGGACTCTCAAGGCCCAGCCTCTCAGTGCCCCTCACTGGCTCCCCCCAGCGCAGATCCCCTTGTCCCTTCACTTTCCCCACAACTCTCCACTCTCTACCAGCCCAGTGTCACACACTTAGATCTCTGCATGTCCCGGCAAAGGCTCCTG
Source organism: Cuniculus paca (assembly GCA_004365215.1). Taxonomy (NCBI): domain Eukaryota; kingdom Metazoa; phylum Chordata; class Mammalia; order Rodentia; family Cuniculidae; genus Cuniculus; species Cuniculus paca. The sequence continues at coordinate 9,510 of RJWT010048750.1, forward strand.
TGTCACCCAGAACACTTACAAAGAATGCATTTGCGCACTTTCCTCTTATTAATGACTTTTGCTTCAGGGCTCCAATAAGGAAGCCAGAAGAATAGAAGGAAAAGGTTTTCTCCTGCCCTGTGTGAGGAAGCATGGGTTTTGCCAGCCTACACAGAGGCACCTTCCATGCGCATCCATCTCTCGCACCTCTGTCCAGCAGGCACAGGTGCGGAGGACAGGTGTGCAGGACACAGATGTGCAGAAGCCAGCTGGTGGGACTGTCGTCTGTCATACCTTCTGCCCCACCATAGTATGGCCCCTGGATGCAGATCTGAAATCAGAATTCTGGAGGGAGAGGGGTCTCCAGCAGCTGGAGCAGAGAAGGAGCCAGAATTGAAGGGAGTCAATGTGGACACATGACCCCAGCGACCCAGGGAAACTCTGGGGGCGGCAGGGGACATGCATCAGCTGTCCCACTGCAGGCTGAATGCGCCAGGGCCCTCACCCAGTGCTGCCCGTCAGTCACTGGTCAGGGTGCTCCTGAGGACCGGAACTCAATGGCATGCACGGCTGCCCCCGGGAGAAATCTCTGAGGAATCTCGGGCACTGGTGCTGCCAGGGAGTGAGGGTGAAGGGGATGCAGGGAGGCAGGGCGACGTCTGCTGCTCCATGCCCTGCTCCTGGGATGGTGCCTTCCTGTCTGACGGGTCTCAGCCCAAGCACCACCTTCCCAGAGGCCCCGCCTGGCCACCCACCTAAATGGCACCCAGTACCCCCAGTCTTTCTGGGCTCTGCACCTGCCTTGCCCCTCCTCTCAGTCACCATGCGGGTCACATCGCTGTGGAATGCACACCGTGTCACTTTCCTGGTTGATGTCCTCTCTGCTGGGTTGCAATACAACATGGGCTCTTCTATTCATCGCTGAGCCCTGGGCACCTCACACCAGGCCAGGCCTTGGTGGGTGTGCACAGGAGAGTCCCGCAAAGAAAGCCCTTCGGGTCCACGCTAACCTGGGAGTGCTGGCTCCCGAGGCTGGGAACTCAGAAGGCCTGGTTTAGACAGCCTCTGGGGCGCTCCCTGGGGAGTGACCCGGCCCAAGGGTGCCCAGCTAGCTGTCAGCTTACATCAGCAAAGGCAGACACTCGGTCACCCACTGACTCCATCCCTGGGGGAACCAACAGTGGGCAGAAAAGCTTGGGGAGTCCTGGGGGCTCCTCCCATGTAGCTCTTCACTCTGTGAACTCTTGGATCTGTGGTATCTTAGCCCCATTCTCTTTCACTTCTCCAGCTGAAGAGGAAGCTCTCAGACCGCTGCAGAGGTGGGGCTCTTGCGGAGATGCATTAATTTGTAAATATCTTCATTTATATGTAAACGAGAACACCCTCCCCGAACTAAATGGTGCCCCACAGTCTGTGCACTTTCCCTGCAGGCAGGAGTCTGAGATCTGATTAGACTCCAGAGGGTTGGTTCCTTCCTTCTGGAGCCCCTGGGTGCCACCAATGGGACTGCTTGGATCCCTGTGGTGCTGTCTGTCGGGGGTAGAGTGGGGTGGGAGGTGGGAGGGGGGATCATTAGTGTAACAGGGGCTCAGGGAGAAGCTGAGAGACCAGTTCCTCA
>RJWT010048751.1:0-11096 GCA_004365215.1 Cuniculus paca
CTCCAAGATATTTGGAAGCATGGGTCCAGACAAACCAGTTCTTGTGACCCATGGCACTCTCCTTGTATGTTCCATTGCTCTTAATCCCTAATTCCTGTGTAATAAATTACATTCTTAAAATTTTAGAAGTCATATCTTCATCAATCGAACATTTATGAATCACTTCATCTAATCACAGAACTTCAGAATTGTATACAAAGTTCCTTCTCAAGGAACTTTAATAAGACATCCCTATTGGTCCCTTTTAACTTGTCAGAACCTCAACTGGGCCCTGCAGAAATGGTAGTTGTCTCTGTGCTCTGAGACAGGAGAGTCCGTCCTTGTTGGGTAGATCTAATGAGAAAGTCTTTTTATCTAGCAAGTCTGTTATTATCCAGTATGAAAGCCTTACTCAGGAGGCAGGCTGCTCTTGGATTTTTTTATGCCATTTGTGTTTTTAGGCTAATTTACACCTACAGAATAAAAGACTACATATTTTAATACAATTTTTAAATCGTGTGTCTGATACTTACATGTGTTTGGGCTTTTTTTCTACTATTGATCATAGTGTTAAAAGGACAGACATTTTGCACAGAAAAGGGCTTGTTTCTTTTTATTTCTAAATTAAAATATGCCTATAATTTGATTTAGCTAGCCACTATTGATTTATGTGTGGCAAACTTTATTACTGTATACTGGAATGTGAAGGGCATGCACTGCTTTTTTCTCAAAACTCCCTTAACACACACATTTTGCATAAAAAACATATATAGAACTCACAATCTTTGTTATTTCTCAACATATTTCATTTGAGTTAGTATTATTTTCAAGTAAAATGTGGAGTATTTCATTCAGGTCTTGGTAATAGGTGAACTATGGGCTGAGGATTGAGAGGTAACCCTCAGCCTACTGAGACTCACTGTCCCACCTGTTTTATACATAATAATGCAGGAATAATAAAATTACTACAAAAATACTCTGCAAATATTACACAGTCAGTTTAATTATACACAAAATTCTAAACCTTTGAAGTCAGGAAGCTTGTTATATTTATCTTTTCATTTCCTTGGGACTTAGTACAGTGCTTCCAAATAACAGGTACTGGTTATTATTTATCACTAAAAGTGAACTGAATGTTGACTAACATGAAATGTATCTGGAAGAAATGTTGAAGATTATCAAATGCAGCTTCCTCATTTTAAGAATGTGAAACTTGAAGTTCAAAGAAGTAAAATGTCCAATCCAAGTCACATGACTAGTTAATAACAAAGCAGTACTTAAAAACTTTAAATTTCCCAAGTCATAGCTCAGGTCTATTGCACAGTCCAATATCAAAGCTTTGAATTCTAGAGATAAATAATCTCTAAATAATCTCCTCCTTCCTATTTGAAAGTTAGTAGTATATCACTCTTGTACACATTCTAGGCTTCACATTTGGAATTTTGCCTTTTTTTAAATGAAATTAGAAATTTTTTCAAAATATAATACACAAGTTGAATATTTTTTCTCATTGGTGGTATTCCCAAATAATATGATCTCTGTAGGAATGGTTACTGAGATAATAATGTTATACTTCTGTGTGTTTATATTCAAATCTTGGGGAGGGGAGGTAGATGGTATAATAATTGAGCATCTTGAGACTGATATTTGGGGATCCAGCTATGCCATTTCATTTCAGTTGGTTACCACTGTTAACATAATATTAAAGCAAATTACTTGTGCTAACAAAATACCTGATTTCACTGGAAATTTTTTCTATTTTATTAGTTTTACGATATTAACCTTAATTAGATGTATTTTCAACTATCCTAAACCTAGACTAGAATTTGGTACAGGGAAGTCTAATAAAAGAACAGAGCACTGTAGTCAAACTTTAAACTTCTACCTAATTCCACAAATATGATATAGCACACTTTCCTGCATGTTCAGGAGTATGTTCTGGAGTACAGAATGAGGAACAGCATAGCTTTCAAGACTGAAATAAAGTTGGACTTGCTCAAATACATAAATATGTCCCTATTAAAATTTGGAGAGAGTAAGTAAAAATACATGCAGAGAGGAATTAACGAAGCCTTCAAATTATAGTGAGTGTGCATGGACGGTCTCTAGTTATAAAATCAAGCTAATTCCATAACATTTCCAGGATATAGAAATGAAAACAAAAGAGTAAATGTATCCACAGAGGTTTACAACTGACACTTTGCTATTCTAAATGTTAACAACTTTTTAAAAATACTTCTCATATGATAGGCCTAATAGTGCTTGCAAACTATGTAACTCATGTTATGGCGTACCAATGTTATGTCCAATTTACAGATAAGTTTACTGGGGCTTAGAGAGCTTCAGTAACTCAACATACACTAATAAAAATAAAAGTGTCTCTAAGTAGCCAATTTTCCTGCACATACTGTTCTCACGCTGGACTTCGGCTCCTTCTCTTTTTAATCAGGTGAATATATGCCTATATAACTCAGAGATTTATTGATAAGGATATAATATGGATGTGAATGGGCTTTTAAGACATGGTGAACGCAGGCCTGATACTGGGGATTGACAGCCAGCCCCTAACGTGTTTTTGTAGAAACTATATGCTACAGAAAGCGTAAGTCAGAAAGTTTACTTCCCAGTTACTAAACTCCTTACTCTTAATTCAGCAGCAACTGTCTATTCAGTAGCAATAGTCTCAGTAAAATTATTTATCCAGGGTATGTAATGGGGCTCTGCTGGATGTAATAATTTCTCTACTTGGATAATTTCTCTGTGAAGGGAAAGCCTCTTCAGTCTTACTGGAATTAACCTTTTAACTAATGAGGTCTATGTTTTGGGGAACTAGTTTTATCTTTTAAGTTTTAATGACAAAGACTATCTTTGTAACATATGTTTCTTATTACATAGAAACAAAACAAAACAGTGCAGATATCTATTTGATAGATGCTACAAGCATAACAAAAATGTTGGTTTCACTTTTCAATACCTGCATATAGACAGGTTCCAATTATCAGGTTAATGGAAAGAAACAAAGGTAGACATTTTCCTCATTGGCCCAAGAGGGCCACTACACTGGTAGGGACTGATAAACTGAAAGGATGGCATTATTTGCTACCTATCATCCTTTACTATACTATTTCTTTCACTGGCTTCCTTTTCCTTTGACTGTCTTACTTACCCTAGCAGTCAGACAACTGAATTTTTTTTAACAACAATTTTAAACACAAGCAAGTGACATTTTTTTTTACAGGAAACTATAGAATTGGTATATTCTCACAACGTGGGCTTATAATGCACAATAATGAGATTCTCATTTGTTTTCACCAATCTCCATTGGGTTATAATATATCCTCCCAAATAAAAAATATTACAAGAAGGAATTGACAAGAACCTTCTGGAACCAACTTTCACTGGACACATTTTAGCCTGAGAAGCATTTTTGCCATCTTATCATAGTGAAAATAATAGGCTCTGCCTCATAGGGATGTTGTAAACATTAACTACAAGTGAAATACTTAGAAGTGCCTGGCACATGTCCAGTTAATGGCCCATAACAATATTGTTGTTGTCAATGTTACTGTGACACAATACCATCACATTCCCAAATAAGCCCTTCCCCATCACATTCAGCTTATTATCCCAAATCTTTCTTTTCCTGTAAGCTAGTTCCTGATTCTTTAATCACTGTTTTATTATTTGGCTTCCTTCTTCTCTGGATTCTCGAGTTTACGGTGAATGCTGAGGTAAGATGCAGAAGCATCCTTCTCCAGGACACGCCACCAATGTGAAAGTAGCTTAGTTTGAAGCTGAAATATGAGACTTTGCCCAGTAAGGAAAAAAAAGTTGCACTCAATATTAATGGCACATAGTTCAAACTGTTTGAAAACTTGCTTAATGATGATGGATACTGGGAGTTTAGACCAATATAGGAAATTCCTATGAATATAGAAAGATAGTGTCCTAAAAAAGTAAACAGCTTGTAGTAAATTATGGGGGATTATACATGAATACACATAGGTTGTATTTCCATAATAAATAATTTGTCTTCCTTGTACCCTGAATTACTAGTACCCTTTTCTGAGAGCCAGTCACTAGCAAAAGACATTTGTAATCTGCTATGCCAAAGGTAAGGGCAAATGTCTTTATGTATTGCCTTTGAATCAGTCTAGATTAAGCCTCAAACCCTGCCACTGACAACCATTGAACGAGGCATTAAACTTGTCTGGGGCTCAGTTCCTTTATCTTTAAAAATAGCAATTATATCTTTAAGGGATAAATAAGAGCTAAACGAGATAAAATACGTAAGACCATTTATAAGAGTACTAGAAAGCAAGAATAAATGCATGAGCTCCAACGATGTGACAGCCTCACATTTCCTTGTGAGCCTAATGCAAGCCTGTGAGGTACAGTTGTCCCAATTTTCCTGTTGAAGGACAATTTCAAGTAAAAATGAGTGTGGTCTTTTAAATTTTCTAGATAATTCTGCTTTCTTTATAAAGCAGCTATCTTATGGATACTAAGCTAAGAATTTTCTAATTATTCTTAGATTTGACATCAGTGTTTCAATTTTAATTTCATTCAGCAATGATCTTATATTTTACCTCTCCTGGTTATAAAAGAAATTTCATTTAGTTGAAAAACTCTTTCTAACATCCAGAGTGTCTTGACACACAACTATTAAGATAGCATTAATAAGCCTTTTGGATCATCTTTATCTTTGGCATAGCTATAGGATATTTAAACTGACTCTTTTCCTTTTTACCCAGGGTCTTTTATTTTATAGAAATCACACTTGCCTAAGGAATTAGCAGTATTTGAATAAAAATGTATTCATTCACTACCCCATGTTCTCTGAATTGGGTATTGTCACTTTATTACACATTGAGCTAATCAAGTCCTAATGATGCTGCATTTAATTCAATCTCAGAAGGTATAATTTCCCAATTGAATCTAAACAATGCATGACCTTTATGGTGACTTCCATAAATATAGCATTACTTCAATTACTCCAGCTAGGAGGGGACAGACAGAAAGAATAACCATTTTACTTGGACAATAGTGTCTGTGTGCTGCCAGGCTCTTCATTTCTCCTTGCCTTCTCTAGCCTGCTCCCATGAATACAATGTCTTTTTAACATCCCTCTCAGGGCAGTACAGGAGACCCTATCCATCTCCAGACGTCAGTGGCTGCACAGCAGCCAAGCATCTCATTATCACAAAGTGAAGCATTCTGGGAGAGTGGATGGAGAAGGCAGACAGCAATAGGAAAAGAGGGAGAGAAGAGAAGGAGGTGTGGAAAACACACGCTCACTTCCTTGGTGAAGATAAGGTGAGGAAGTAAGAACTTCTAGTTCTAGAAAGGAAAAGCCTGTGGAATGTGAAACACCTGTGACTTAAGCAGACTCCAATCTCTACAACATGGTTACAGCTGCCTCAGACACCTCACACCTCGCAGCACTCCTCCCTGACCCCCCAGTGGAACTAACCATGGGAGCCATGTTGGTGAGGAAAAAAGCAGTAAGTCCAAGCAGTTAAGACAAATAAATGATGCCAATATTGGGGCTGGGGATGTAGCTCAGTGGTCTAAGCGCCTGCCTGGCAAGCGCAGGGTCGTGAGTTCAATCCCTGGTGCCGCAAAAAAAAAAATGATTCCAATATTGAAAAAGAATTTGGAGGCACATATGTACCTAAGTAAGCATGCACATGTGTGTGCGTGTGTGCACACACTCACATATGAATCACTAGCTTACTAACTGATAAATACTTTCTTTTAACTAACCTGAACACTTACTTTTCCTTTGCTACTCTGCCTTAGCCAAGACATTAATTCAAAAGCCTTTAATATTGTGGGGTCACAGCATTGAAGAATCACTGAAAATGGTAATTCTCTACAAAAGTCCAGAAACACATCCATGCCTATCCCAGCATGCCCTACATTAGGAATTTGTAGGTTAGACTTTCATTTGAGTTAACAAGTATTTCCTTTTTCAAATCCAGGGGCTTTAGGCAATAGTCAGTGGCTCTCAGTAATTTTGTTAGTGGGAGATTAGTTCCACTCTGTTAGCTTTCCTCCTGAGTCCAGCTGACATCTGAGCCTGTGCTCAAATAATGGGAATTTTGTTGAGGAGCAGGTGGGTGAAGTGAGGAGAGCCAGCCTGGTGAGCAGTGGCATAGGAAGGAAGGCCAAGCTTGGGGTTAGGACAATGGACATGGAATGAGAGAGGAGACGTGTTCTTCAGAAAGAAGCTACCAAGAATGAACTTCATTTCTCCTTACAATTTCCTCACTTAGTCCTAATCAAAACTGCTCTTGTTGCAGTCACCCTACCCTCACCCCAGGCTGTGAGCTGCGCCGCTCCCCACATAGTCTCCATTTGCCCCCTTTCTCATATAGTAATTTCCCCCTCTTACTCCTGACTCCAGGTCCTGATCAGCATCTTGAAGCCCAGAAATAGCAGCTCCCCTTGCACTCCAGGCCTCCCCATTGTCCTATTGCCCCCACCCCAACCCTGACCCACAGCCTGACAGTTATCCTGTAAGACCAGCTGTGAATCCATAACTGTTTGTGTTTTATTCTTCATCCCTCTATCTCACAGTCACTTTTTCTGGCTTTAAAACTCTCTCACCACAACCATAGCCTGTTCAAAAGCTCCAGTTGCATTTCATAACTTTAGTTTTGGGAAACACTTTGAATCCATAAATAATAGGGGATAGAAATATCACCAAACACTTAAGTACTGCTCACTTTGGGCCCAGTACTGTTCTGAGTACTCATGTTAATTTATTTAATCCTCCCAACAATCCCAAGAGGCAGATACTTTTATAAAACCCATTTTACAAGTTAGGAGATTGAAGCAAAGTCACAAGCAGGCTGGCTTCAAATCTGTATTTTCAATCACTGTGTTAGATTTCTACTTTGTGTAGTATTTTACACCCATTCCCATCCCCAACACAAACTCCAAGTCTTTTGAGTCCTGAAATGTGTCTATTTTTCTAGCCCCAGGAGCAGCTGCACCCTGCATAATCCTTCAGGTCAGGGCAAACCTCCCTGTACATCATTTGCCCATGTTGGTGGCAATATGAATCACTTTTCCCCCTATTCCAGAGTATGGACCTTCTCTTCTTGTTGTCTCAGCAATGAGAAAAGTGCGTTTCTTCTGCAAGATTAATTAGTCCACTGCCCTTATTCTCAGTCTCAGACAAAGTCTCTGGACATGAACAAAATGCAAACTTTCTGCCAAAGTATAACATACGTGGTCTGGAGTCCTATAGCAAATGCAATCCTTCCCATCAGCCTGGTCTTTACCAGCAACATTTCTATTCTGACGTTCTGAATTCTGACTGGAATCTCCCATCAAGCACAATTTAAAGCATCCCAGACTGTCTCTTCAGTCAGCATTGTCAAATGTTTCAAAACTTCCCACAAGCCAAAGGCTCAGAAACCACCTTGTCAGGTACAACTCAAGCAATGGCCCCATTCCTGATACCAAAAGTCTGTCTTAGTTACTTCTTCTGTTGCTGAGACAAAATACCCAACACCCAAAGTGTGAAGAGGTTTCAGTCCATAGTCAGCTGGCTCCAAGGCAGGGTGGCATCACAGAGGAGAAACAATCCATGACAAAAAAAAAAAATTCCATGACAAAGCAGGGCAGGCAGAAGGCAGCAAAACAGCAAAATAGCAGAGGGGCTTCTGGCTATCCTTTTATATTCCATCCAGGCTACCTGCCTTTTGGGTGGCACCACCCATACCCAGGGTGGGGCCCCTTAAACCTAGAATCACGCACCCTAGTCCAGCCACATTAGGAACTCCCCACCTGTGATGGCATGAGGCTTTGTGGGGGACACCCAGACACAAGCCATAACACTTGTTAAGTAGATTAGAGGATCCAAAAACCAAACCAGATATTGGGGTATGTGAGAATGGGGCCCAAAGTAGTGAACTGTTACAACAGTGTGATTTAAAGGATAGCTTCTAAAATAAATAAATATTGCTTCTGTGTGCAGGTCAGAACTGCACCACTTGCTCCCACCTTCCCATGCCCCCAGAGCCTTGTTCTAGGTACCCTGGGATCCTTACTGTAGTCCTGGTACATGGCTTTCTTGAACAGACTCGTGAATAGACAGGCCATATTTTCAGCTATCCTCAGCAAGTAAAGGCAAACCTCACTAATTGTTCCCTAAATGTATTCACAGGCTAAAGAAGACTAATCCAAGCATAAACAACATTCCTGAGGAAAGCCACAGAGGGGATCCTAAGGAATTGGAAGAGGAACAGACAGGTGCCAAGACTACTGTATCTTTTTTTTTTCTCTCATTCAAATTCATTTTATTTCAAAGAGAGAGAAAAAAAGAAAAAGAAATAAAACAAAATTTCAAAACACATTAATCAGGGGGCAACAATGCTTCATGCATTGTGCATTGTCATCCCCAAATCATTCAATCAGAGAGCAAGACATCTGCATTCAATTGTCTGAACGATACCAACACAAATCTTCCTCTACAGTGACCTCAGAGAAACCATCTATCTTAACTATCTTAACTATCTTTTTATATACATATACATATGTTGTTTCATTCAGCTTTTCACACTAGTGAGACAACATGATGTGTACATATGTGTGTCTGATTTACTTCACTTATGAGTATGGTCTCAAATTGCATCCACTTACCTGTAAAATTTCCAATTTATCCTTCTTTATGGCTGAATAGTACTCCATTGTATAAAAAGACCACATCTTTTTTATCCATTCCTCAATTGATGGGCATTTAGGTTGCTTCCAAGATCTAGCTGTTACAAATTGTGCTGCTATAAACAAGGGTGCACATACATCGCTGTGATATGATGTTTTTAATTCTTTTGCAAAGATACTGAGGAGGGAAATAACTGGGTTAAATGGAGTCTCTAGTCCTAAGTTTTTTGAGGAATCTCCACACTGATTTCCACAGGGGTTGCACCACTCCACACTCCCACCAACAGTGGGGAAGAGTTCCTTTTTCTTAACAGTCCCTCCAGCATTTGTCAGTGGTTGATTTCTTGATAACAGAAATTCTTTCCAAGGTGAGGTGGAATCTCAGTGTTGTTTTAATTTGCATCTCTCTAACCACCAGTGATGTTGAACATTTTTTCACGTATTTATTTGCTGTTTGTATTTCTTCATCTGAGAAGTGTGTATTCATCTCAAATGCCCATTTTTGGATTGGGTCTTTAAGTCTGAAAGGACTGATTTTTTTTTTTAGTTCTTTATACGTTCTCCATAGTAATCCTTTGTCTGAGGTCCAGCTGGCAAACCTTTTCTCCCACACTGTGGGTTGTCTCTTCACTCTGCTGGTGGTTTCTCTTGCTGTGCAAAAGCTTTTCAATAGGATGAGATCCCAGTTGTTGATTCTTTGTGACCCTATTTCTTCTTTAATTTCACCTGTGACCCATTGGTTGTACAGTAGGATGCTATTTAATTTCCATGTGTTTATGAAGTTCTTGTGGTTTCTTTTGCTGTGGATTATCCAATTTCATTGCACTGTGTTCTGATAGTATGCATGGGATAATTTCAATTCCTTTGCATTTACTTAAGCATATCCTATGAGCAAGCATATGGTCTATTTTGAAGAATGTCCCATGTGCAGCTGAGAAAAATGTGTACTCTGATGTGGTGGGGTGGAACACTCTATAGACATCTGCTAAGTCCATTTGTTCAAAAGTTTGGTTTAGTTCTAATATTTAATTATTGATTTTTTTTTCTAGTTGATATGTCTTTTTGTGATAGTGGGGTATTGAGGTCTCCCAATACAATTATATTAGGGTTTTATTTTTGATTTTTCATGTCCCTTAGTAATTGTTTTATGTAGTTGGGTACACTAGTATTTGTTGCATATATGCTTATGATTGTTATCTCTTCCTCTTGGATTGTCCCCTTTACGAAGATGTAGTGACTTTATCTGTCTTAATCAGTCTTGGCTTGAAATTCACTTTGTCTGCAAATAGAATAGCTAACCCTGCTTTTTTCTGGGTTCCTGTCACATGGAATATTGTTTTCTATCCTTTGACTTTCAACCTATGAATTTCTTTTTGAAATAAATGTGTTTCTTATATGTAGTATATTGTTGAATCTTGCTTCTTGATCCATTCTGCCAGTCTATGTCTTTTGATTGGTGAATTGAGACCATTAACATTGATGGTTAAAACTGATATGTATTGACTTATCCTTGTCATTTTATTTTCCTGTTGTTGACTCCTTCTTTTTTTCCCCTCCCTATAATTGTTTTCTTTCCCTGATATATTCCTTCTGTTGGGGTTCATGAAGCTGTGGTCTTTATTATCTCTTTCTAGAATGTCCTTCAGAACATTTTGGAGTGCTGGTTTGGTGGTCATAAATGTCCTCAGATGTTCTTTGTCATGCAAGTATCTTACGTCTCCATCAGTTTTGAAAGATAGTTTGGTGGGGTACATCAATCTGGGTTCAAAGTTGTTTTCCTTTAGAACTCAGAGTATTTTACTCCAAGCTCTCTTTGACTTGAGAGTTTGGGTTGAGAAGTCAGCTGTGATTCTAATGGGCTTTACTTTATAGGTGATTTGTTTCTTTGCTCTAACAGTTTTTAAGATTCTATTCTTGTGTTGAATTTCTAGAATCTTGACTATGATATGCCTGACTGTCGATTTCTTTTTATCATGGTTAATTGGAGTTCTACATGTCTTGATGTCTGTAAAGCTTCTTAATGTCATTTGTGCTATCTCTTGTTTTTTCATTGACTAAATTAATCCTAAGTTATTCTTCTTTGTCTCATCTAGCAGCCGCTGGATTGATTTCTCATGGTCCCTTGATATTTTTGAGAAATCTTTCTTTTCCTGGTCACTAACTGCAAGCCTGTATTCAATATCTGAGATCCTGTCCTCACATTGGCCTAATCTGCTTCAAATACTTTCAATGACATTTTTATTCCCCTGGATATCTGCTTGAATCTGCTTTATGGATTCCATTTCTTTCCTATGTTGAGCTTCCATAATTTTCTTAAATTTGTCTATTTTCTTGTCTGCATCTGCTGTAACATCACTAAGCATGGTGTGTATTTTGGTAATCTCTGCAGCTATCTAAGAGATTATTTCTTATTTCATTTTTTCAGTTGTTTTTTTGTTACC
>RJWT010048752.1:0-11099 GCA_004365215.1 Cuniculus paca
ACACACACACACACACACACACACACACACACACACACACACACTTGCAGCAGGCTGAGCCCCATCCTGGGGAGTTGGGGGAGCTGGGATATCCCCTCCCCTACCCTGGTGCCCTACACCATCCAGAAAGCATTTTCACCTCTCAAAAGGGACCAGAGCACAGGGCAGGAAAACATGGTATTTTCTCACACACCACGGGCTCCAAGGAGCCACCGTTAATTGTGCATCTACTATATGGGCCAGAGTTCATCCTCCCTGTGCAGGACTCCCTCCCCTGACAGGATCCCCACGTCTGACTGTGCCCATCAGCCTGAGCAGCCTGGCCCCATCTGCCTCATCTGCCCTCTGATCCCCAGTCCCAGTCACCCACATTCCCCCTCCCCGTCTTTGTTCCTGGAATACACCAGGTCAGTCCTGCCTCGGGGTCCCAGCCTTTGCTCTTCCCTGGCCTGACACCTTTCCTGCTCAGCCTGGCACGGCTGGCTCCAGTGCGTGGGAGCCCACTGTTAAAGACACAGGAATGTTGCAATCAGGCTGGGGCTGACGTCACTTTGGCAGCCTGACGTCAGCCATACCAACAGGAGTGTTCACACCTCGGGGATCAGGACAAGGCCACGGTTCCCTCCCCAGAGCTGGGGGTCGGCAGGTGCCAGGACGTCACTGACTGGTTCCTCATCACTTGAGTCTCAGTCTTCACTGTTGTAACCTCACGGAGACCTCCTAGTGCCCCAGCCTAGGGTCTCTCACTTGAGTCCTCTCTGATTCTCTGCCCAGCCCTCCCACCCAGTGTTTGCCCATCTGCCTGTCGATTTGTCCTGTCCCCTAGAGAGTGAATTCCTTACAGCTCTGCACCAGAGCTCAGCACCCAGAGCAGCACGGCTGTATGGTTAGGTGCTGAACACCAGTTTGTTGAATGAATAAATATGCCAGTACTTTTGGATTCACACTTTACTACCATGTTTTGAGTATTAGTGGAATCAACCTCAGTGGCTCACAGTAGCTTGGGGATTCTCAGCCTGGGCACTAATGACATTCGGAGCTGGACAGTCTCTGTTGGGGGAGGATGATGAGGCCTCTCCTGGGCACTGTAGCATAGTTAGCTGTATCCTTTCTGCAGGAGACCCCGGCGTCATCCTTCCTCCCTCCCTGTAGTCATGACAACCATAAGCACCTCTAGACATCACAGAGTATCCCCTGGGGACAGGGACAACATCACCCCATGTGAGGAGACCTGCCACAGCCCGGTTTGCAACCCTGAGGCTCAGGGAGCAGCTGTGACTTGGCGGAGGGTCCTCTGTGGGAATCAGGAGTGACTCCCGCAGGAAACTTTGGAGTCTGTGTTCTCAGCAACACTTGCTGCGACCAACCCACCTCTGTCCCCATGGGGTCTGACCGATCCAAACAAGGGCAGGTCTACATAGATGCCCTCTCCCCTCCGGGTCACACGCCCAGCCCCCTGCAGAGCCTGCCCTGTGATGCTGTTCCATACTGAGCAAGTCCCGAGCAACAAACCTGTTGCTGAATGCCTGAGCACTTGGTGTGGTTCCTTTCTAGCCTCCACCACTCATTGGCCTTTCTGGGCCTCAGCTTTCCCAACCCTAAGATGGGACAGTAACAGCAACACTGCCATGCCTTTCATAAGTGCATCAAAGCTCTACATATGAAACATTTGTCATGCAGTAGGTGGTTAATAAAAGCTACTGCTGGAACTGTACTTGCTGTGGGTCAGAAAGGCCTCTGTGTGTAATCTATGAATATTAACTCATGGATTCCTCCAAGCCCCATGTGGCAGGAACTATTATTATCTCTCACCAGTGAGGAAATGGAAGCACAGAGGGGTTAAGGAACCTGCCTGAAGTCGCACAGCTGGGAGGTGGTGTTGCTGGGGTTTGAACCCAGGTTGTCTGACTCCAGAGCCTGTGCTCTTAACCGTGTTATTACAATGCTGCCTACAAGTACCCTATTTATCCTCCTGATACTTCTAAGATGCAAACAGTGTTATTTCTTCAATTTTACCAGTGAGGAGACCAAGCTAGGAGCAATGAGGGGCTTGTCTGAAGCCACACAGCTGAACAGAGCTGCAAGGCCAGGCCTGAAACCCAGAAAACTCGTCTGGTGGGAGGTGATCCAGCCACAGCTTCCCCAAGGGCAAGAGTCACCTGCACCAGGTCTCCTCTGTAAAGGCAGAGGGACGAGAGCTGCTGTCATCAGGGATGTGTGTCACAGTGCATTCTACACAGGCTGGGACACTTTCAGTTTCAGAAGCTGGGGCATACATCTATGCAAAGCTTAGCCAGGAAAATCGGATCCAAGGTCCCCCAGCAGGTGCCAAAAAGCAGGAAAAGCCAAAGCCAAGGGTCAGCTGTAGTCGAGTTTCCACTTTTCGTGGCTATGCTGTGTGACCTTGGCCAGATTACCTACCCTCTCTGGGCTTTAGTTGTCTCTGCTAAGAACTGTAGTAGGGAAGGGGCACAGAAATGGCAGATCTTTTCCATTGTAGAATTTTACCTAAACTTTCTCCTTCGAGCCATTTCAACCGTGAAAACTACAAGCGGGTGTTTGAGGATGTTCGTCTACTGTGACACAGTGTCCAAGGCCACCTAGTCAAAACATCTAACCCACCAAGGCAAGCCTACCAAATAATTCCACATGCACACACCCAGGCAGGGAAAACTGGGTCACAGACACTGGCCCATGGCAGCCGGCACAATGGCTCTCAAAGACTTTCCACCATGATCGCGGAAAGCTTGCTCTGGGCGGCACGAAGTCAGTCTTCTAAGAAGTTCTGAGTTTCTGCTCCTCCCAAAGAGGGCCATGCACACAGGCCCCAGCAGAGCCGGCCCACAGCAGTGCTCCTTAGTGGGTAGCTGGGGGACACGAGAGGCCCTTTTCACAGCTATTCCTAATGGGGAGCAGAACAGGGCTCCAGGGGTCCCCTGCAGTCCCACAAAGACCAGCAGAGACCTGTGACTCAGGGCGTCACAGGAATTTGCTGGGTCAAGCGATGCAGGCAAGCCAAACCGGGCCGAACCGGGGCCAACACGCACAGCTCAAATTTCAGGACTACTTTCTCGATTTGCCGAGGCCACCAGTGAGCCCAAACCTGCAGTAGGAAAATCTCAAATGTGGGCAAAGCCCGCTCTTCTCCTGATGGACAGAGCAGAGCCAGAGCCCCCTTACCAGCGCTGGGGGATCTCACTTCCGAAGTGGTGCACAGAGCAGGGGGGAAGGGGCCTGTGGAATTCCGGGACACCCGTTTTTACAGGCTTAAAAACAGATCAATTTTACTCTAAAGTTTAAAATGAAACATGCTCCTGTTTGGGAAAAGAATTTCATTAGGGGGAAAATATAATATAAAAATACCCATTTAGAAAGAATGTGCTATTAATTCTTAGCACTCTATGCAGAAGGGAAAATTGCATTTTTATCTAAATGGTTTTTCTGCATAAGCCATTTACAATATTCTTTGCCTCTCTGTAATAGGCCCTGCTACCATTAGTACCGGGACAACCGGGCTTAGGACTGAAATCACCCTCTAACACATTTCATACATAACCCCTGGAAATCTATTCCAATGAGGACCTCAGCACACAGGCCCACATTCCTTTTTAAAGGAAGAAATAAATATTACTGGGTTGGGGGAGCTGACGAGGAAGGACGGGACAAGATGGTTCAAGTTAAAAGCAAATGCTCTGGGTCCCTTTAGCCAGCTGTAAGATTATAATTCCTTTCTGGCTGTGCAGTTGTATCCATTTGACCGTCTTAGCATGCATGTTCATAGATATGTGTGCAGGAATGTTTTGCACAGGCAAACACACACACATACACACACATGAATTTCCATCAAACAAGCAAACAGAAAGGATGAAATTCAGGATATCAAAACAAACTATTTTTAAACGCTAAAGCAAACACACCAAGATGGCAATACTGCTATTTTCCCATTAAACCAAGCTCCTCTCGATCTGAAAAGCAAGAGCAATCTAAACAATGCTTCCAAACGTGCGACAAGGAGCCAGCATGTTATGACCTCTGCCACTGTTAACAAACAGAAAAACTACCCCTCCAGAGGGACATGCAAACGCAGGCAGGCTGGGGCAGGCCACTCGGAGCCACCGGGCTACATTGCACCACACACGCCCTCCCTGTAGCATCCCACGTCTGAGCTCCAAGTCGTCTCAAACTCCAGAATGCAGTACTTTTTCTTTTTTTCCAAAATGTTAAAAAAAAAAAAAAGTCTTCCATCTCTTTCTCCCTTGGATTCTCAAAATAACTACTTAATACCAACTGTCGGAGAGCTAAATTAATTCATTAAGGAAATGCAGGGGCTGTGATGGGTACTGGGTGTGGGGGCTCTTGTGATTTCACTGCCAGGAGCCAGAACACCTCTGGCTGCTGTCTTCCGGCATTGCCTGGCCCATAAATTCTTCCTTTAAAACCAGGAGTCCAGAAATGTCATAATTATAGCTGATCCAGGTAACAGGTGTGCCCCCTGCCCCACCACCACCCTGCCACAGGCCCCCAGACCTGCCTCTGGAAGATTTAGTGGTCTGGCCAGGGGTGTCATAATTACCGGAAATGGCTCTGGCTTTAGGGGTTAGATAAAGACCCTCTCCAAATTTAAAGCCAGACACCGATATCCATTAGACTTTAACGGGCCCACATAAAAAAAGAAATTGTATCCTCATCCCTGCAAATGCGTTTCCTCGGTGCCTCAAGTCCACTGCAGGCTGGCACAGTGCCGAAAAGAGTCTGCCAGCCCCTGGCTCTGCGGAGACCAGGCCTTGGTGGCAACTCTGTGCAAGAAATTAAGCCAGCGGGGAATGGGGGTGCTTGGAAAACCACTGCTCAAAACTGTTACGAGCCAAACCTGGCTTTTTTGGTGATAGTGGCAGCAGTGGTTTTAAAAAATGAAATTTCAACCCACCATCTGGAAGCAGAGAGACAGGCAGGACCATGGGGAGCCCCCCAGGCAAAGAGGGGGGCACCCAGAGAAGCTAGGCTGAGGTGCCCACACATACTCCCCTTTGGAGACTCGGTGGTAGGAAAGACCAAAGTCGTAGGCTATTTGGCTTTGTTTTTCTTTTTCTTTTTTTTTCCCCCAGCTTCCAAGACTTCGGCAGGCGTTTTCTTCCTTCTTTGGAAGTCAAACCACGCATTTCTTAAAAGTTACATACGCGCACACACACACTCCACCATCACCTCCATTTGTCAAAGCAGCAGGCGAGGAGGTGCTCCAAAGAGGCTTAAGATTCCTCGGAATCAAGAGACCTCTTGTCCACATTGGCCCCCAGCTCCCAGTCGATTAAGAATTAATGCTTGGAAACTTTCAGGGGGTCTGAGGACTCAGAGACCAGAAGGAAGCTCATGTGCTTTGGCGGCTTCCAAGGCTCTGGGAAGCCGAGGCCAATGAACGAATGGGCCTTTTCTCCTTCCACCCTGACAAGCCACGGCTAGAAGAACCACTCACCCCCGCCTTCCTGTCCTGGGGAGCCGGTGGGAATGGAGACCCATCCCGTGATGGGTAAGTAGGCTTCATGTGGGAGAGCAGGCCTTGTGAATGCAACACACACACACACACACACACACACACACACACACACACACTTCTAATCCCAGCAAAATGCTTCTCACACACTGAGCACAAAATAAATGCTTATTAACTAAACTGACCCAAAACAGTGAAATGTACAAGTAAATTCATCATGCCTTGCCCGGAGGTCTAACAGGATTACAAATTCGGCAAAAATTGACCACACGGAGATCAATAAGCATCTACTTCAAACCGAATAGAGCCAAAACTTTCTACAAGCTTCTTCTTGAGGGAAAAAAATTATTCTTTCATTTCTTATTAAGACCTCTCAGGCCCGCGTGACTGTGAGCGTGTGTGCGCACGCGCACCCACCCGCAGTACCCGGCAGACAGCATCCACCACTCTCCCCAATTTGGAAACAGTCATGGCACAGGGATCGTAAAATTGCTCCCATTCTAAAAGAAGCCTAATTTGGGTCTACAGCCTCGCTTCCCTCAGATCCTAAACCACCACCAAAAGTTACACTGCTGGGGATGAAAATGGTCAGTTTGTTTTTAGCCAATCAGGCGTCAATACAGAAGCACTAAGACTTTTTGCTGGGTGGACCATGGGCCCCCTAAAGGAGAGGGACAAGCAGGTTTTCATTTCTCCAGCTCCTTCCTCTGTGTATGTGCTCTTGCTGAATCCATCACTGACTTGCTACTATGCAGAAAAAGGGAAGAAATATCTCCTGAGCGGGAGAACCTCTTGGGGTGCGCCTTGTTGGAAGACAGCAGAAGCTTCCCGCAAGGCCTGCAAAGGCAGAGATCTTCCCCAAGGGTTCAGGGTTGAGAGTGGAGCCTCAATGACTGTCATACAGGCCATCAGTAGAAAAGTCACTCCCGTTTCCCACTTCATCACTCCCTCTTTTACGGAAAGATCTGAGCGCATGTTCGGATGTGTCTGTCGCAGGTCATGTGGGCCAGCTCCTCTGCAGGACTTACAGACACCGAGTTACTGGGGCTTGACCCCCCCACAGCCTGGCTGGGTCTTCTGCACCCTTGTGCCGGCCTTCGCCACTAACTAAGCAGAATGGGGTCCTGATTGCTAACAGATTCACTACACAGGCATTCAACCTGGCTGGGCCCTCTGTGCCTGTTTCCCCATATACCTGTGGTCAGACGGCAGCCCCCGGCCCAGAAGGGAAAGCTCAGCCAAGAACTTCCCATCATTTTTGATGGTCAACAACAGCCCCCAAGCCATTCATACATCCCCAGGTTTTCCCGGGAGGTACTGTTACAATGACTTCCACAGTTATAAGTTACTTTCCACTTCTAAACTCCAAGACTCGGTAAATAACATTTCAACTTTTATGGATGCATTCTCACTGATCCATCCATCCCTCCACCACACCCTCATCCCAAGAAAATAAACTGCACCCCAATCTCCATCTGGTTTTTCTAACTTGAGAGTGTTTCTCTCACTCCTAGGAAAGGAAAGTGGAGTGTTTACATCAGGATTCAGGTCCTAAAATTTTCAAGGTGTTTTCAAATGGCACAGGAGGATAGAGAAGCCCCTAACTTCTCAGTGAATTTTCAGCCAACCCTTTCTTTCTCCTGAAGACTGAGCTCTGGGGATTTCAAAGCAGGCTGGGTTTTCTGCAAGGCTTCCCCGCCCCCTCTGATCATAAGATGGTCTCTCAGAAGTGTTTTATTCCTGGTGGTCGTTGCCAATCATCCAACAATACTTGTATCCAAATCCAAGGGTGTCTGAAAACACAACTTTCCAGTAACTGAACAGGGTTGTATCTTTTTTCATGACACCTCAGCGTGGCCTGAATGACTGGATGAGCAGGAATTTGTGTGTGTGTGCGCATGTCGTGTGTCTGCATGTGTCTGTGTGTGCATACATGTGCAGAGTTCACTCATTAACTGTCAACTCACATTCCAGAAGCTCCCAAATCAACCAGGAAAAGCAGACGAAGCACAAGGGGGCCCTCAATTGTGGGACAAATGGATTTCCCCGGCCACACCATTCAAAGCCAGTGGCATTAGAAAGGCCCTAAAATAGTGTGTCACTCCAGTGAAATTTTTGTCCCATGCCTTAAGATCAAATGAAATCTTCATGCCCAAGGACTCTTTAAATTCTTATCAGTACTGAGAAAGAAAAGTAAATTTAAATTCTCATGATCAAATGCACGATGGGCAACTTAGTGGTCATACAACAGGCCACTTGAAAAGCAAGCAGAAGGAGAAAGGCCCAGGAATGCCTCGGAGTTACTTCACGTTCCTGCAAATGTATGATACCCTTCAACTTCTGCTGCAGACAGAGTTTCTGAGATATGTAGGAAGGAAAAAAAAAAAAAGGACCTGATTCTCCTCCATGTGTCTTCAAAGTACCCAACTTTCCAAAGACCTTCAAAGGCAATGAGTCCCCGATACACTTTGCCAAAGGCTCTCTCTGTTTCCTTAAACCCCTTTGTAGCACACCTTGATTTAACAAACCAAACACTAGCATGGATAAGTGAAATTGCAGCCCCGAAAATCAGAGGCAATGCAGGGATCAGAATCCCAGGGACAAACATCTTGGGAGAAGTCTAGCATTTTCCACAGAAAGGCTGAAAACAGAAGGAAGATGGAAGCTTGGATTCACGGAGCTGATCCTACAAACTCTAAGGAAAGTGGGTAACATGAGTTCTTTGGACCTCTGAGCTTTGAAGATCAAAGCATAAAAACCTGCGTCTCTCCACCAACAACATGAATTTGTACTGGGACATTTATTGGAAGTTTTTTCCCGCTTTTTGGACCAGTCCATTTCAGGTTAGATGTCCCTTCTGGGACATTTAGAAAGAGCCAGCATGTCAGCATGAATGAGCTAAGACCTCCAAACTGTTAAATTCAATTGCCTTAGGTTTAAAGGGCATTTGGGTCTCTCCAATGATGTATAAATCGTGCAAGGATTTGCAGACAATCACTATAAAGTTCTCTCTCTCTCTGTCTCTCTGTCTCTCTGTCTCTCTCTCATCCAGCCTCGAAAGGAAGTGATGATTCTGCAGACCTACCAGCTTTCTCAGCCAAGGGGGAGAACATGAACTCGGTATGTCCTGGCTACCACAGAGCCCACTCCATAGGTACCACGAGTGCCTTCCCACACATCCCTGTGAGGCTCATACCAGAAACTACTGGGGACCTGAACCAAACCCTCGCAACTCAAGACTTGAGGAAAACTGCGGCAGTGTGTCCCCAGGGTGTGCCTTCAAGGCAAATACTGTTGGGAGCAGACACTTTATTTGCTTCCCAAACCTTAGAGGCAGCTGATTAAAATGCAGGCCAGCAAACAAAGCGGCCTCAGCACTTCTAATCATGACACCCTAAGAAAATGACGTCTTTCAAACATCCCTCCCCACTCAAGTAAATGAAACTTAACGCTGCTTTTTCCATTCTGATGAGTTTTGAGTTTGGGGCTCACACACCTACAAGATTTCTTCTCACTCACACCCTACAAATTGACTGACTATCTAACCCCTCACACACCCCGGGAAACCACATGTTGGATGGGTGTTGACGGGAGATGGTGGGAAACAATCCAGGCACATTTACACTGGGAAATTCATCCAGTGCAATATGCCAGGACCCCCAGAACTATCTTAGCCTTCAAATCACATGCATGGCTTCTGGGGTCCTGAGCAGACAGAGCTGGGGAATGCAGGCTGGGCTGTTATGCACCAGGACACAGAGGGTCCCTGCAGGCAGGGCCGTGACTAATTCGAAAGCCCAGCGTTGTCCCCGCCACGTCGTTGGTACCAAAAGATTACAATAAAGGAGAGGAATTTCCATAAATGAGAAGCAGCGTCTGCTTCCCACAATTGGGGGGTAGAAATGGGGGAGGGCTGCTGATTCAAAGATTCCTCCCAACGCAGAAGCCCCATCGATGGCTGAGCTCAGCCAGAGAGGCACCTCCATGCACGTTCACGCACAAAACCCAGCAAGGGGTGACATGCGTGTGTGTGTGTCTGCTACTGAAATATGCCAGATCAAAGTCACACACAGCCCAGGAGGCCCTGGAGGCCGAGATTTCGTAATTAGGATCTTCAAAATCCTCCCTCTATTTTTAGGACTTGCACTCATTCAGTCCTCTACAGACTCAGAACCTGTCAGCTGAGGCCATTGAGACAGAAGGTTTAGCTCCTTTGCCTGCTCGCCTTTGGGAAAGTAAATTAAGAGAAAGTACAGGAGTAACTCCAGATTCCGTGGAGCTATACTTGGCCATGCATATGTATACGTGCGCATGCCGGGGAGGGGCCAGGGCAGAGGGGGCCTCTTTCACAGGCTGCATTGCAGGGGCCTTTGCTCTCTTCTGCTGCCACCGCACCCGGAAACCTGATACCTGCCCTGGCACCCACATACCCTCTTGGGCCATACTCTTTCAAAGCAGCCCCCAGACTATTTCATTCTGCTCTGCCATGTGCAAGAAGGAAAGGAAACTTGAAATTATTCCTTCAACTGTCTCTCGTCTCAATCACATACTCATGTATATATCAACATCTCTGCCATGAGCGATCAAATCCCACACTCAAATCTGTCCACCCCTAGACGCACCTAAAAATAGACGCTGCCCTAACACAAACACATCCCTCCAAGTCAAAATCCTGGTTGCAGTCAAGATGATGAAGCCAGGCTATTCCAGACCCTCCAGTCCACAGATTTAGGTAGGACAAGTAAGGGGGCTCAGAGAAAAGGGTAGAAGACAAATGTACCGGTTACAAGAGGCCCCCGATAAATTGAAGGAAAGATTTGGTGTTTTATGTTATGATGTACTTGGGAGTCTTGCTTGCTCTCACACACTCCCCAGGTATTTGATCCTATTATATAAAGCTACAGCTTTTTAATCTCTAAAATTAACCAAACAGAGGTAAATACAGTATTCCTGACTGAGACTATTTATCTCCTAAATGCTTTCAGCAAAGCAGATTGCTCCCTGGGCAAGGAGCACAATCCAGCGTTATTGTCACTCAGGTGGAGAGAAACGGGCCACTGGTGATTTGCTAAATTTTGCAGCACAGAGTGAGTTTAAGAGATCCCGTGAAATCCCAGCCGCACACTCAAGTCCGCCCATCCACAGTGGGAAGAATTTTCCTCCTCTAATTTCACCTGGTCCTCCCAGACTGTTTATTAAAGATGTATATTTTATATCAGCAGAGCGTGTCAAGTAACTTCTTGGCAAAGGCAGCTGTATTTTCAGGATCTATTAAGATTCTTTGTGGAAATTTAAATACCTCTGTCAGGCAAACAAAATCATATCAGGAATCGTAGAATTTCATTGCTAGAAAGAGAAATTAGATTAACCAACCCACACTCCTTTCCTAGAACCCTCAATAAAATAGAAGTAACATTTCAACAGTCTCTTACTTCTGGTATGAAGAGGCCTCACAAGAAATCTAAATGAATTTGTAAGAAAGCAAGCTATCCTGAGGAAAGCCTTTCAATCTACAAAAGTTGTGCATGGGGCGAGATTGGAGACTATGCAAGTATATACTGCACAGCAGAAGGCAGTCGCTATTTAAAATCAAAACAGCCAGAAAAATCCA
>RJWT010048753.1:0-11098 GCA_004365215.1 Cuniculus paca
TCATACACTGTACAGTGTAGGTTATCAAGCAGGCCCTAGTCATTGACTACTACCAGTGAGATAGTGAAATAGCAAATCTGACACTGATACTGAAGGCATTTACTAAGAATTGACACATGCTGCTTTATCTTAAGTTGTGTTAGCCAAGTCAGATCTCATGGGCATGTCCACATCCAGCTCAAGGAGATGAAAACTACATTTCTTCCATGTGTTCCAGCATAGGAGAGCTGAAGTGATTTGGTATCTGGTTGTGGTGACTGCCATATCCCTTTAGCCTACTCTTGCTGTTGACCTTGCTGTCCTTTTCAGTGACCTTTCTTGCCTTCACTTATGCTCTTTTCGGAACCTTTCCACCATATATTTGGTATTACATTCCATAGTTAAGCATCTTAATGTAAAATATTTCTATTTCTTATTCAGCTAAAATATGAGTACTAAGAAAACTACTATTCCTTTAACCTCATTTACTGTGCTTTATTATCCATAATGGCAGCTAGAAAATAATTGATCATTGTCCTGTATAAATTCTAAACAATCTTTTAAAAGTTAAAATGCTTTATTAAAACATAATTGTTTACACACTAAATTACAAAACCAAATCACAATAAAAAACAAAAATAAAAATAAAACACTTTTGCTACTTTTTCTCCTTCATTAATACCAACTGCAGACCTCTTGTCATATGATTCAGTCTTTCTCAGCTGTTTGGCAATGAATTATCTCCATGATGCTGTTGATGTATAATTCAATTTAATTTTATGCATTTTCTTTTAAACTCTTAGCTTCCTTAAATATTAATTCACATTTACCTAACCTACATCTTAGGATGAATCATTTTAATTCTTTTAGCAGTATCCTCAAGTTAGTTCTCTTTCTGTTTTAAAATATGTAAAATTTTAGCCACAGCATGGTTCAACAGTTTCTTCTCCCAAATTATACATATTGTGCTTTAAACCCTGGTTTCCAACTTTTACATCATTATATTCTCAAGTCACCTAAAGAAGCACAGGGTCACCTGTCTACAACTTGTGTATTTAAGGTCAGTCTTTAAAATTGTGGTGTTGAAATATTTGGGTGTCCGTATGTTAAAAAAAAAATGAGTCTCAACCTCAGTCTTACTCCCTATACCAAAATTATGTCAAAATTCATGATAGATCTAAGCACATAAACTTCTAAAAGAAAATGTGTAGAGTTTTGGATATGATGCTGAAACCTTTCCTATAAAGGAAAATGATAAATTTTTTTTCTTTTCCTTTTTGAAAGGCACTGTTAAGACTATTAAAAACAAGCCAAAATGTGAACAAGAATATTTGAAAATCTGTTTCTTATAAAAATTTAAATCCAGAATATAGAAAGAATACTAAAACTAAACAATAAGAAAATACCACACAAACGAAAAAAAATTCCACTAAAGAAGATGTGTAGAGAGCAAATAAACATATGAAAATATACTTAATGTGAACCATATGGAAAAACAAAGTTCACAATGAAATATCACTGCAAATCTATAAGTATTTCTAAAATGTTACACCAAATGCTGATGAGGATTCATTAGGTGAAAGTTTGCATGCAACCAAGATACTTATGTACTCTTAGCTCCACTATTTCATAATTACTAAGGAAAAACTAGTCAATTTACATTAGATGATCCTAGAAGACACCACCTTTAGTCATGGGATCAAAATGAACATCATATGTAATATATGTTTCTGGTGGGAATGCAAATATAGCCAATGTAGAAGACAATTTAGCAGTTTCATTTAAAGTTAAAGATGCATCTACTATTGTATGCCATGCCAGTGTAACTGTCCAAGAGAAAGAGAAATGTAAATTCACATGAATTGACTGACACATAATGTTTATTGAAACTTACTTCATATATGCCAAAATAAACAACCCAGAAATACTTTAACTGTAGATTAAGTAAATAAAACTTTGAGACACACATTTGAGACACCTTTGAATTCTCAGTGATAAAAAGAAATACTATTCATGTGTATGAATCCTAAACACATTTTGCTAAGCATGATAGTGAAAGCTGTGTGTTATGACTCTTTAAAAAGATAAAACTTTAAGGGAGAAAAAAAGATCAGATATTTTAAATAAAAGTATTAATGAAAATTTGGTGAAGATGAAACTAGCATAGGTGACAGTAGTGGTGGACATCTGCTTTTAAACTTATGTAACTGTATATCACAAAACAGTAAATATCTGTATGTGAATGAAAGCATCAGTCAGAGTGTGGAGGGAAGGATGGATTCCACAGTGACAAATGACTCTACAAGTATTAAAAATGAGTCACAGGTCCACACTACATGGGATGGAAAGGAAGCTCACTTAAAAATTTCTGGAAAATAATGTTTGATTAAATATTCTACAAAACAGTGCATAAACGCTTTGCTCGATGTTTTCTTTTTAAAAAGGTATTGGTTAGAAATTATGAAATTAATTTTATGGAGATGAAAATTAACAAATTAATAAATATAAATAATTGGGAGTCTTTCTGTTGTAAAATAACATACAAATGATAAATGGAATAAAACTTGTGATGCTGGATTGGGATCAGAAATGTTAAAATGAAATACTATTTTTAAATTATATATATTGAGAAAGAGAGGGAGAGACAAGCAGTATATACACTGCTATATACTATTTCTACATACTGACAAATGCTAAAAATAATGGTATTCCACAGCAAGGAGCATAGTTAGCATCCAGATTTTGGCATCAGAATTATATTCTCCATAAAAGAAATCAGGGCTCCTTTAACATTGGATTGATTTTAGGGTGATGTAAGATGAACTAGGGAAGAAATAGATGCAAAATAAACTCAGACAAACTTGTAGGGTCATGAAGAAAAAAGTGGAAAAAATATATAAATCATGTATACATATCAAAAAAAGCACAGTAGCCAACAGGAAAGTGTACCCAGTGGCTAAAACAACAACTGCCACAGCAGTAAAATAAATAACAATAAAATAGGATTAGAATGTGAAAGATAAAATGTTTTTATGAATTCATACTTATATGAATTATTATATGTTTGTAATTAAAGAAAATGGGAAGGAAGTGACAACTCTTTTCTTACACAATAGCCTCAATATCTGTAAGAAAAAAAATTATTACACCATCATATTAGAAGTCATAACGTGCAACATCTTTCTATGGTTCCTAAGATGAAAAAATCAAAGTGTACATGCAAACAGGCTATTTGCATCATTATATAATCACCCCTAAATATTTCATAATTACAAACAAAAACTAGTAAATTTACAGAAGATAGTTCTAGAAGATACCACATTTAGTGATAGTATCAAAGTTAGCATCACCAGAAACAATTATTCACATGATCATGGGAGTAATACTAGTAAAATGAACACTATAATTGACTTATCTTGAGATAAACCACTGAGCTGACCCTCATATTTTTTTTTATTGTGAAAAGAATACAACCAAACAAAACAAAACAGAATAAAGTCAATCCCTCATATATTTTTATGTATCTCTTTTATGGACCTTTTTCTGTTCATCTGTTGACTTTCTAATTAAAGCATTGTTCAGATTCTAAGTTAATATATTATAGTAAGCAAAACTGTATTGTTGATCTTTTCTTGTTGATTCTTATTCAAAATGAATATTCTCCCTAAAGATGGCAATTTTAAAGATGGCAACTCATACTTAATTAAAGCAGTGTGCATATGATCACATGGAACTGTAGCTGGGTTGCACCTGCAGCTATCACATTTCAAACCTTATGTTTGCTCTGATCTATAAAGATGCCACTTTATTTAGGGTATATGTGCTTCAAATTGTAGTATGTCTCATGACTACAAAAAGGAAAATTTTTATGCCAACCAAATATTCCTAACACAATTTATCCTGACTTTCTGAAGGTACATCTTTCAGTTGCTTCTTGATTACTCAGTGTTGGCAGGTGGGAGCTTCACAGCTGTGAATAAATTCAGTGGCTGATATATCTATTCTTTGAGAACACAGTTGGCAGTTTGGCAGTCCACATTCTTAAATGATCAATGGAGCTCAAACAGAATCCCTTGTTTTATACATTTTTTGTGAAAACTTCAATAAATGTGCCAGCTGAAAAACATATCTTACACAATGAGTTTTAAACTTTAAATCTAGTATGGTCAAATTGTCTCTCTGGAATACTATTGCTACTGACCTCAGCAGCATTCTAGGACACCTTATGTAAAGTGAATGGATTTGAATTAGTCTACTTTAATCACACTGTAAAACAATAGAATGGAGATCATTAGTATTGTTTCAGAAGATGTATTACTTGTTTCTCAAATGTCTATTTCTTTTAGGACTTTGCCACTTTTCTTTAGTAAAACCACACTTCGTGATGGTATCCTAGAATTCCTAGCTATGAGAATTCTTAAATTGACATCATGTCAAAAAATCGAAGCAGCTTGATATGTACATGGAGCCATTATTTTAGCGTATGTAGCAGTGTTGCCAATCCAGGCCACAGGTTCTTAATAACCCCTCCCTCGTCTTTTTACCCTAATAGCAGGACAGTGTTGGCCAGCTTTGTTGCTGGGACGGTATAATCCAGTACCCACAGCTTAACGGAGAGGATGTTTAATTTCCTTGATGTTTCAGAGAATCCAGTCCATGATTTGTTGACTCCAAGGCAGAAATAAACTAGTAAAAGGGCTTGGAAGAGGAGAGCTGCTCACCTCCTGTCAGCCAGAAAAGAAAAACAATGGAGAAGCACAAGAGCACACCCTCCCAGGTCACTCCCCCAGGGACCTCCTTTCCAACTAGGCTCCACCTCTTAACAACACAGGAATTTACCAGTGATTTAGTCCACTGATGAGTACAGCTCCCCATAGTCCAAAACCCCGCTTCTGAATACTTCACTTTTTTGGGGAAGACTTTAGATTTAAAGCATAATAAGGGCACCTGTTTAGCTCGTGATAATAGAAAGAAAGAAATTTCATTTTGAGGTAGAGAAGGGACAGCAGGTAGGCACAAAAATAAACTGGGAATGAATTTGAAGTCAGAAAACACATTTTAGTTCCCAATTATCTAGTACTTAGCCATTCTAATTTTCCCAATTACAGATTGTTTCTTTGTAAAATGCTAATAAAAAGAACTGACCTCTTACCCTCACAAAGAAGCACCATTGATGAAATAAAAAAACAGTATGTACAACATGGGAAGTTCCAAACAAATTTAGGTTTATATTTCTTAATTCTCTCTGAATTGATATGTTGTTGGCTTCTTCTTCTAAACTGCCATCTTTCACAGATTTTGCCAAATGTTTCTGCAAGTCCAGAGTTTCTAAGGGAAAAATCTAGGTGGAAATCAAGTATAATTACTCTCCTTTATTGCCAAAATTAAATGTATGCAGAAATGTACTAATCAGAAGAAAACCAATTTCCTTTCAGTTAGAGCACTGCACAGTTTGTCTGCAGTTCAAATAAAAAGTCCACAGAGTCAATTTCAATAGTAAGATACTAAGTATAAAACTGGCTTTTTTTTTTTAAAATGAGAATTGAACTCAGGACCTTGCACTTTCCAGGTAAGCACTATCCTGTTGAGCTGTATCCCCTACCAGTGACTTCTGGTTTTTTTTTTTTTTTTTTTTCTTTGTGGTACCAGGAATCAAACTGAGGACCATGCACTTACCAGGCAGGTGCTTGTACCACTGAACTATGACGTCATGACATTACCCTCATGATATCCATTTTGAGGCTATTTACTTACATAAAAAGAAAACTGTAAGGTGTACATCAAATTTATTTTAATGATAGTCAAATCTTTCGGCACCAGTCTCAAAAATCACTATTTCACTGATACTTTCTCTGCTAGTCTTTTCTAATATTACTTTTTCCTCATCTTGTACATTTATTGTCTCATGATTTTATTTTTATTCTTAGCATCTATAATTATTTTGCCTACTATATATTCTGTTAATTTATCTTCTTTAACATTTTTCTGTTACTGAAGTATAAATGCCCTGAGAGCAGAGATTTTATTAGTTTACTGCTATACTTTCAACAAGCACAATACTGTCTGGCATTGTAACCTCTCAAAAATATTTGTTAAATAAATGATAAATTCTGAAAATAAGTAGATTAAGTATATTTCTGCTGTTAGTTTATTGACCCTCTTATTCCCACAAATATTATCTATACTATTATTAGTAGACCCTGTTAGAAATTTATTTTTCAAATTTAATTTTTTTACTACATGTTTTCCATTCATAATGATCACATTCATCATGGAGAATTTGTACCTGTGCACGATATATCTTAATTCTTCTTTTTTCCCATTTTAGCTTTAAAAGTAATAGAATTTGTATTGCTATTTCTGGGGTCATTAAAATTTTTTTTGAAGAATATTAAGGTATGAAATGTGATCAAAGAATACTGTGCATATTTACATTATTTTAAAGTTATGGTATTAACACCCACCAAAATACTTTTCCTCACTTCTACAACACTTATCCCATCATTCTTGCTACTTTCCGAAGCAATTCTGAAAGTCTTTTGTCACTGTCTTTAGTAATGCTATCATGGCTGCCTCAATATGCTCAATCAATTAAAAAGGTTTACTTTCATGATCATTTTGACTGTAGGAGAAAACCAAAATTCTCAGTGTCAGATCTGGTGAATGAGTGAGGACACACCATAATGGTTTTTTACAAGCCTGCCTTTCTGTTGGATAGCACTGAGTAACAACATTTGCTGTATTTATTACATTCCCTAATGATATTCATAAACAAGGCCTTCCAGAATTGCTTCACAAAGTGGCAATAATGATAGGATAAGTGTATTTGGAAAGGAAGTATTTTGAAGAAGATTCATGGCAATATGTCTTTAACTCTAAGGAATTTCTTTTTAAATTTAAGCATTCACTGTCTATTTTTGTAACACCTCATATGTATTACTTTGAGAATGCAATTATTGTTAAATTTTTACTAATTAATAAATTTATAAATAAGCCTGCTTTTGCTGCACATAGGTTATTAATACTGATGGCCCCAATTAAGGGATGAGGAATTATCCTTTTAGTTCATCAAGTTTTCCAGACTTTTCAGATAGAAGGACTTAATTCAAATCACTGACCATCTCAATGAACTCCACATTCTTCACTCTCCAGATAAGTCATCCTTTTAATTCTTTGCATCATCGTTCATTGCTCAGGTCAAAATGAGAATGCAAGTCTGTTCTGGTCACCCATAGTTCAAAATGAAAAGTAATTTTTTGAAGGAAAATAAAAATTCTTAAATACATTCAGCAGAAGAAATAGGGAAGGGAAAGCACCCTCATGAACTTTCCACTTCCCGCTCAGTGCAACTACGGACGTGAATATATGGTCTTTTATGTCTCTTCAAAAAAAAAAAAAAGTTTTAGAGGAAGGACTAACAACATGTAAATTCTTTCCAAGCTGTAAGAGTCAGTGACTTATCACTTGCTTTTTTCTGAAAGACACCAGAAATACCTCATGAATCAAATATACTATTTGCTAGATAGCTACAATTGTCAATGTAAAATAAAAATACAATAATTTTTAAAATCTCCATATAAGTATTTTGTTTGTGTGTATGGGGATATGTTGGTGTGTGTATGCATTGTTTCTTTTTGGCTTGCTTTTGATATTACTGAATCTAAACAATAGTCCCTTTCTTCCGTATTATCTTTCCATAATATTGAGTAAAATCTTTCCATAATATTGAGGTATTAGTCTCTGAGAACATCTGACCTTTAATCAAATAGTATTTGGGCATATATATATATATTTTTTTTAATGGTAGTGGAGCTTGAACTCAGGGCCTTCTCATTGAGCTATATCTCTCTTTTTTAAATTTTATTTTTTTCGACGTATGGCTTCACTGATTTACAAATTTGTCCAAGGTGGGCTCCAGTTTGATATTCTGCCTCAGCTTCTTGCTGGGATCACAGGACATGTACCAGCATGCCAGGTTCCATATATGCTTTGGGAAGTCAATTTTTGGCACCTTCTTGTATATAAAAATATACTACAAAACCTTCAATATAAATCTTAGTTATAATAAAGTATTCAGTGCTTGAATTATATGAAAGCTTTCTTCTTTATAACTAGTGTACATGATTAATTTTAAATTTTTATTAAACTTATTGGTATAGTTTAGCTATACATGGTCATATTCATCATAGAGAATTTGTACCTGTATATAATATATCTTGATTCCTCTTTTTTCCTAATCCCCTCTCCTCCTTTCAACTCCTCTTCCCCTCCCAATTTACAAAGCTTTGTTTCCATTTTATTCCTCTTTTATAATCTTTCTTTTCCTTTTCTTTTTTCTCTTTCCCCCCTCCCTAGATGCCCTTCTTTTGAACAATTTATTCTCATTTCACAATAGCTGTTATACACTTTGGTCATTATTTACACTTGCGTATATGGTTTAAATCTTCACTTCTCAAAATATTTATATGTACTTTCTCTTTGCCATTTTTAATCTTCTTTTGATTATTTGTGTAATGCAGTTTCTTTCATGTAATCCTAACTCCCTTTAGTTTTCTGGATATGAGATTTTTTTCACCTTTCAAGTTTTAAAAAACGTTTTGCCTAATTTGATGATACATATTTGAAGATATCTTCTTTGCTAACTTCAACTTGAAACAAGATATATATATTTTTACCTTTTAGTCTGGAATCATTTTTAAAACAGCACAGAAATTCTCCATAAAAATCAAGTCCCAAATTCTTTCTTATTGGTTCTTCTCTAGCAATGGCACTAAACTTTGCACACTCGAGTCCCATGAGAAACTTTAAAAACATAGTGAATTCAAAACTCTTGTAATAGATCTATTTAGTGAGTTTTCCTCAGGGGTTGGGAATGTAGACAAGGATAGTTTTTTAAAATGTACTCCCTGGGAGATTCTAACATGCTTCCAGGATTGAAAAGTGTTACTTTACACCCTTCGTGATGAATTTTTCCACAAAATAATTAGAAGATATTTCTTTTGTAACTTGAATCTGAAAAGTGTCTGATACTTAAAGTCCCCTTCCATTATTATATCCTTTATTTATGTTGTTTCTTAATCAGTAATAGGAAGGCATCACTATCTCATCCTTTAAGATGGAGAATAAATGTTATATTCTAAGTAATGTCTTTTTTTCTTCAATTTCCAAATTACTTTATCTTCATTGAAATTTAGTACATGTAAATATCAATGTCGTTAACAAGTGACATGAACTTTCATATCATTTAATCCTGTTGGGTATGAGTTATTTGCAAAATAATACCTTTTTATATAATAATTCTTGTTATTCATAAATCCTCTGAAACCATAAATTTGTATGCATTTCAATACATGTGTATGCCCATGTTCCCATTGGTAAGGGTTTGCATTTTATTAGGTCGTAAATCAAGTCTGTACTGTCAAAGGATGGAACAGTCTCAGAGCGTAGGTGGTCATTGAATGTGTTTTATTATAAAAGGTTAGATTTTTGATTTACACGTTACTTGCAAGAACTAAATGAAATAAACAAGTATGGAATGACTTTCAACTATGCAAAGATATCATTATAACACTCAGGGGAAAATTAGTAGAATGTTTATATTTGATAATTTAGAAAAATATTCCAGTGTTAGGAAAAAATATGGTCTAATAATAAAATGCATACATTTGCTTTGGGAATACAAGAATATGTGTGTCATGGGTAATACTCCAGTTAATGATGAGAATATTCATCCCCCTTCAGGAAATTACTCCTGAAAGTAGTTTGTAGAATTTTAAGAGCTAATATTTTATTTTTAAGATATATATATATATATTCTGCTAGGTTGTCTACCTAAAAACAAAATTCAATGCTTTACTATGTGAGAATGTTATTATAAAATGTTTCTTTGATAGTGGAATATCAGGACAAGAACATTAAGAATTATTTGAAAATCAAAACTCAAATTGACTATTCAACTGAGATTATCTTGAACCTTTAAACACCTGTAATTTATTTGAATTCTGTTTGGTGACAGTTAAAACGTTAACTGAGATATATAGTAACCTGAACTATTGTTGGAGTAATAGACATCAAAGAAATCCTTAAGTCTCTTTTTCATTTTTTTCTTTTTCTTTTTCTTTTAAACAGAATAAAACACAATAAAGCAGATCAGAACAGAACAATTCAAGCCATACAGGACTTCAAAACAAGACAACAGGGAATCAACAGTGGCTACCATAGTGTCTCTTGTTGTCTTCAAAATAGTTGTTCATACCTTCACCTACTATAAATTCATACAAAACAATATAATATAAAACCAATCAGAACAAAAGAATGAAAGCATTATAGGTCTTCAAAACCAGGCAATAGGGAATCAACAATGGCTACCATAGTGTCTCTTGTTTTCTTCAAAATAGCTGTCCATGCCTTCTCACATATTGCAATCAAATAATAGAAAATAGATTAAAACCAATCAAATCAAAGAATAAAAGCATTATTGGACTTCAAAACATGATAAGAAGAAATCAGCAATGGCTACCATAATGTGTCATTTTCTTCAAAGCTGTTCATACCATCACACATAATAAAATCAGTTCTTGTGGACTCTTTAGGAGTAGTTCCAGGCATGTGTAAGCCTATACATGTACATCTATCTTTTCTGTGTTAAGACAGAATAACAAAACAAAACACAGGAAAAACAAGAAACAAAAAAGACAAATAACAGCAACAGAGAGCCCAAAACAATAACAATATAGGCTTTCAAAACAAGGTAGTGGGAACATAACAAAGGTTGTCATTTTGTACAGTTATCTTCAAAAGAGTTGCTCAGATTCCCAGATACATACTTGCTAAATTGATCTAATCCTATGAATCCTGTTTTGTTCCAAGAACTAATAAAACTAGTAGTACAGTTATCTTAGCTATTGTAAGTGTATATATACAAATTTATGTCTTTTTTCTTTTCTCTCTCTTCTTTTCTCCTTTTCCCTGAGTTAATTCCTTTTGAGCAGTTTCTTACTCTTTCACAGTATTTATTGAAGATTTTATATCATATTTACTCTTTCAGATTCTTACACTAGGGAGACAATATGGAATTTGCACATGTGAGATTGATTTATTTCACTTATGAGTATGGTCT
>RJWT010048754.1:0-11099 GCA_004365215.1 Cuniculus paca
TAAGGAAGTCAAGTGAGCACATTAAAATTAACCATCACAGGTTCTGTCCAATACAGCTATCTAAAGAAGTAAGGAGTTTTTCTAAGAAAGAAAGTATAAGTCCACAGTAGGCTACATAGAAACTGAGAAAGGAAATATTCATCAGCCAGGTAATTGAAAGCACTGGGAGGATCTAGATGGGAAGCTTAAAAAGTCCTCAGCCTTCTTTCACCTTCCAAAAGACCACGTGCTTGCCATTCAACCACTTGGTCTTGGCAGTGCAGATGAAAA
The DNA here is from genome assembly GCA_004365215.1 of Cuniculus paca. NCBI lineage: Eukaryota > Metazoa > Chordata > Mammalia > Rodentia > Cuniculidae > Cuniculus > Cuniculus paca. The sequence goes on from RJWT010048754.1 coordinate 271, forward strand.
ACTGGGAACCATTTGTGTTTGGCCCTACATTTGACATGGACAAGATGCCAGGACCTGTGTGCTTCAGGATGAAGTTATCATCGAATTTCTCTCCATAGATGGATTTGCCGCCAGTGCCATTGTGGTGTGTGAAGTCCCACTCTGTCACATAAATCCTGGAATAATTCACTGTGGAGGCCATGGAGTGCTTCAGGTCCAGCAATGGCAAGACCAGCAAGATCACCATCACTGACTGTGGACAGCTCTAATGCATGTGACTTGTGTGTATCATGACCCCCAGACCATTCCTGTAGCTCAGGAGAGCACCCTGTGCCCCACCTGCTCAAAACATCATCTCTGGTCTTACTGCACTTCTTTGGGTTCCATATTTTCCTTGCTCCCCTCCAAACATAGGTGGACTGCAGAGTTAAGTTTACAGTTATGAATAAAAACTAAATAATGGTTAAAAAAAAAGTCCTCAGAACTGTCTTTATTAATCATTTACCAGGATCTACCTGGGGCCCCCACCTTTAGACCCAAAGAGGACTGGTCTTTGCAGCAAAATAAGAAATTTTCTATATTGCCTGACCTCCTCTCAATCTTCCACCTATTTAGGGATGTGTGTGACTTTGAAAATGACAAGCTTAGAGGGTGGGAGGGTGTTGTGATGTGGAGAAAGTAGAGAGAAAAATTTCCACTCCACTTCCTCAGTTCTGACTTTAAGTATCAGGTGTGGTTAAGCTGGGGAGAAGGAAAAGTAATACTAAAGCGAGTTCTGAATTTTCATTATTACACAGTACTGACTACTCTAATCACAACAGTGGTTGTGACCTACAAAATGTCATTTTTACTTAAAAGTACAATAAGCAGTTACAACAAAGCATAGATTCCAGCAGGGTTTTCACTCAGAAACAGAAACTTCCTATCAATCACCCCCACGTTTCTCTCATCAAATAAAATTTAAAAGAATCATGAAAGAAAAAAAAAGTTTAATTTTGGATATATCAAAATTTTTCTTGCTCAATATATACATTTAAATTTTTAGGAACTATGACTTTTTAGTTGTGAGTGTGATAGCACATACCTCTAATCCTAGGAATCAGGAGACTGAGGCAAAAAGATTGGGAGTTAAAGGCCAGCCTGGGCTAGATAGTCATAGTCTATTCCAAAAAAAGAAAAAAAAAAGAAAAAAGAAAAAACCACACCTAAGACTTTTTTTGTTGATTTATCCTCTTATCTTGTAAACCCTGCAAAGTTGAGTTGATTGTGTTACAACAGAACATGCTAAACAGAAAAAGAATTCTGGTACTACTGTCTGTTGGGGATATTAGTAAACCACATTCAACTCTGGGTTACACCAGTCCCAACCTATTAAGTTTTCCACTGCTTATAGAATAGAGTTGTCTATTTCCATAATGTAAAATAATAAGAAAATATTTTATTTTTTCTTTCATAAAAAGAAATACTATAATTAGTGCTATGGACATGATAAAAATGTTGCTTAATAATGTTTTGTTTAATATGTACTTTTAACTCTTTGCTGTGCTTTTGTGTAAAAGGAGACATTCTCTCAGAAAGCATATATGTAATCATTTATTTGCAGACATTCTCTACAGCGGTTGTTAAACATTACCAGTCCTCTTCAGAATTTACATGTCTGAAGTTTTATGCTTAGGCAAGGACAATTTTTCCCTTATTCATTAACTCTCTCTAGATTTTAAATTTTAAAATGAGACACTGATAAAATTAAATTTGTACTGTTAAGGAGGAATTTATTATCATATAACCTTTAATATATCATTTAAGTACTGATATAATAAAATTAAGTATCTATCCCTACTTTTGTTGCTTTATTTTGTATAACAACAAAATATACACCAAGCGACAGAACGTAACCAAAGTAGGCCCCTTCTCTTGGTCTTAAAAATCGTAGAGGGGAAAAAAAACATTTAATATAGAAAGTAAGGTGGACTCGCTTGTCATCAATCCTGAGGTCATCCTCCTTTATGAAAGTCTACAGTATCTGGCTAGAAGTTGGGGCTCTTGTATCCACCATAGAAGATAAAAATATTTTTTTAGACACAGAGAAACTGTCTACCACAACTGTCAAAGGTCTTTTGACAGCAAGAAAGTTTCACGTTAGAGGATGGGCAAAGTGACCCTAAGAGAAATCTTAGGCACATCTCTCAGAGATTGTTTGTTTATGTATGAAATCTAGATAATAACTCATAAACTCTCATAGAGTTCCAAGAAGTGCTTGACACAATGTCTCATAAATATTAGATGGGTGTGCAGTAAGTTTAGCTATCATCTGTAAAAGCTAAAGAGTTGCTGATACAATGTTACGATTTATATCTAGATGTCTCCCCAAAGCCTCATGTACTCAAGAGTTGGGGCTGTTGGGAGCTGAATGGGTCATGGAGGTGTGATAGTCATCAGTGGGTTATTCTGCTAATGAGTTTATAGCTAAACATGATTTGAAAGGTAAAGTCTGGTTGCACAAGTTGAATCACTATGGGCATTGCTTGGAAGGGTATAGCTCCTCCTTCCTCCCTTCATTCCTCTCTCTGCTTCCTGCCTGCCAGGCTAAGAGCTAGCCTCCTCTGCCATGCTGCTCTGCCTTGGAGCCAGCTGACTATAGCAGAACCTTTACAAAAGGTGAGCTGAAACAAACTGTTTCTCTTTTAATTTGTGGGTGTTGAGTATTGTGTCTCTGTGATGAAAGAAAGTAACTAAGATATATTGTTTTCTGTTTGTCAGCTGACTCAAGGGTAGGTATTCAGTATACAGCAATTCAATGAATGGATGAGTATTCTAATCAACCAACAGTGCTAGCTACATACAGCTTTTAGTCTGAGCAAGTGGGATCAGAACCTCATGCCTGACTTAAACCTTGCCGTTACTAATCTGTGACTCCGTAACAGCTGCCTTCCTGACCCATGGTTGATTGACATCAACTGCATTCTCCTACTTAAGCTTTCCAGATGATGGTTCAGCCTTCTTTGGTTTCATCAATTTAATTTCCATATCTCTAATATATTTTAACAAGAGTAAAAACATGAAATTCATATCTAGAGTAGGGGGAGCACTGAACCTGTCAAAAAGGTAATTAAAAATTAGTTTAAACAGAAACTTGACATATAATAAGTAGTAGTACCTTAAACCTTAACTTTTTTTTGATTTTCAGACAAGTTGCTATGTTGTCCAAGCTTGTCTCTTTCTTTTTTCTTTGAAAAAAAAAAACAGAAAAAAATGATAGAAATGATACCGATATGCAAAAAAAAGAAAATTAACATTAGTTAATATATTGCATATTGTTTTCTTAGAACTAGTTGTTCAGGTTACAAGATCTAGGCACAAAGTCTCAGGCTCCTCAGTAACTGGGATTGTAGGCATACATCACTGCACACAGCTGTTTAACCTTTAAAAATTTTAATTTCATAGTTATTAGAATGATCTTAGAACTATGGCGACAACTTCTCAATATATTTATGTAAATAAGGAATTTTCAAAATATAGAGATAATTTTTGAGAATTTACTCTTTCTTTTACAGATGTTAGTTTCACTTTTTTTGGGAAAGTCTCATATACTTGCCCAATCCCCAATCCTCAAAATTTTGCAGTTTAACTTTGTTTTTCATTCATTGTCAGTTCTGCATTACAGTCTACTGGGAAACTCTAATTTTTATTTTGTAACCATTTTACTATAACCACTGTTACATCCGGGCCTTTCTACAACCAAAAAAGAGAGACAGTGGACAACAGGTCTAGGCCGCCATGTAGGCCGTTCTGCCAGTTGGACCATATGATCCAGCATATCTAATGTTACTGAATGTATCAGTGTAGATAGGGATGCTGTCTGGAGCCTCTGGCATGCTCTGAATCACACAGGCCTTTGAAGCAAGGCTCTGCCGTCATCTGTAGACAACTATTCTTGCTTTGAGAAACAGGTCTTAACCTGCTACTGGGCTTTAATGGAAATTGAATGCTTGACCAAAGGACACCAGTTTACCTTGCAAAACAAGCTATTCATAGTGAACTAGGTGCTATCTGCCACATCAAGGTAAAAAGTTGTACATGCATAGCAATAGCACATCATCAAATAAAGTAGTATATGTGTCATTGGGCCTGAGCAGGTATGAAGGTGAGTCGCATTAATAAATGGCCCAAATGCCCATGTTTCCTACTCCTGCTGTTCGGCTTGTGGTACCTCAGCATGCATCTGTGGCTTTAGGTATGGACCCTAAGATTAGTTGATAGAAGGAGGGAAGACAAGGGCCTGGTTTAAAGACAGTTTCTGCAGGGACTACCCTAAAGTGAACAGATGCAGCAACACAGTCCCTGTCCCTTTCCTAGACATCTCTGAAGACAATGGTGAAGGGCAATTTTCACAGTGGGCAGAACTCAGGGTGTGCATCTGGTTGTGTATTTCCTTGGAAGAAAAAAATGGCAAGATGTGTGACAATATACCCATTTACAGACTGTACCCAATGATCTAACTGGATTGTCAGGGATTTAGAAAGAACATGACTGGGAAAATGGTGATAAAAACACTTGGGGAATAGGTACGTGGATAGACTTCTCTGTATGAGCAAAAGATTTGAAGAAAACTGTGTCCCACATAAATGCATACCAAAAGGTGACCTCAACAGAAGACTTCAATAATTAAGTGTATAGGGTGACCTGTTATGTGAATAGCAATTAACCTTTCCCCCCCAGATATTTCTGTCATTTTCCAATGGGTTCATGAACAAAGTTTTCATGGTTCTAGGGATGCAGATTATGCATGGACTCAGCGACATGGATTTCCATCCACCAAGATTGATCAGGATGCTGCTACTGATGAATGCCTGGTCTGCCAGCAATAGAGATCAACACTGATTTCCCAGTATGGCACCATTCCCCAGGGTATTCAGCCTGCAACCATGTTGATTATATTGGAACATTTCTTGAGCAAAGGGTAGTACTTTGTCCTTGTTGTAAAAGATGTGTATTCTGGGTATGGATCTGCCTTCTCTATATGGAATGCTTCTGCCAAAACTACCATCTGTGGGCTGAAAGAATGCCTCATACACCATCATGCTACTCCACACTGCACTGCTTCTGACCAAAGAATGCACATCATGGCCAAGGAAGTGTGGCCATGGGCTCATGCTTATAGTTTTCAATTGTCTTATCTTGTTCCCCATCTTCCACAAACAGCTGGGATGGACTTCTGAAGATTCTAATTAGAGTGCCAGCTAGGTGGAAATATCTTGCAAGAGTGTAGCAAGGTTCTCCTGAGGGCTGTATATGCTTTGAATCAGCATTCAATGTATGGCACTGTTTCTGCCATAGTCAGGATTCATGGGGTGGAAGTGGGAATGGTACCACCTGCCATTACTCTCACTGACCCATCAGCAAACTTTTCACTTTCTATTTCTGCAATTTTATGCTCTGCTGGTGTAGAAGTCTTAGTTCTAGAGGGGAAAAGGCTTGTACCAGCAAGCCTTTCAACAATGATTCCATTGAACTGAAAGCTAAGACACCCCACCCCCAGTCATTTTGAGCTCTTATGCCTCTGAATCAACAAGCTTAAAAGGGATTTATGGTTCTGGTAGGGGTGACTGATCCGTACTACCAAGGATGAAATTATAGACTTCTACTCCACAATTAAGGTGAGGTAAAATATATTTAAAGTGCATGAGATCCCTTATGATGCTTCCTACTATTACTGTGCCCTGTTATTAATCTCAAAGGGATATTCCAATAACCCAATCCAGGCAGGATGACAAGTGGCCCAGAACCTTCAGGAATAAAGACATGGGTCATGTTGCCAGGTAAAGAACCAAAATCTGCTGAGAAAATGTAAAAGGCCATGGGAATACAGAACGAGTATTGGAAGATAGTTAAAAATACTAGCTATGATTACATGACCAATTGTGAAACAATGATTATAATTCTTTTAAGAATGTTTTCTCCTATTCTGTTAATATGCTTGAGCATATACACACATGTATCTACCAGTTGTTTTATTTTCTTTGTATCATACTAATAATGTTGATAATTAAGTATCTTTAAGCCTACAATATAATATTTAAGTTATGGAATGTTGAGAGAAGAGTAAGTATCACCTAAACTTTGCCTTCTTTTCTGGGAGGGACTGAATCTATTTCCACTTGTAGATAGAACAGTTGTATCACGTGAATCTTACATGTGAACTTGCTGCTGTATTTAGATATTAAGTATGGGTTTAAGGAGATGTACCTGACTTTTGTTAAGTTCAAAAGTGGTGGACTGTGATCTTTAATTGATATGTCAATGTGATTTGAGTAAGAACTGCTCAGATTAGTAAAGTTTTGTGAATGGCTGACACATAATAGGCCAACAAACTGAGGGGAGGAGATCCACTGCATGTAGTTGGCACCAGCGAATGGGCTTGCTTTCGGAATGTAATAATAAGGAAAAACAGTATTCTTCTTGTGTGAAGTGTCTATTCATTTTGGCTGCCAAATTTTGATTGTGTTATTTTTGGGGATCTATTTTTTGAGTTCCTTATATATTCTAGATATTAGTCCTCTGATGAATAGCTGGCAAAGTCTTTTTCTCGTTCTGTAGGTAAAATTTTTTTTACCTTCTGTAGGTTGTCTCTTCACTCTGTTGTTTCCTTTTCCTATGCAGGAGCTTTTTAATTTAATATAATCCCATATATTGATTTTTTTTTTTTTTTTGCGGCACCAGGGATTGAACTCATGACCTTGCGCTTGCCAGGCAGGCGCTTAGACGGCTGAGCTAGATCCCCAGCCCTGGTGTTTTTGAGACAGGGTCTCACTATGCTGTTCAGGCTGGCCTTGAGCTCACTTTGTAGCCCAGGCTGGTCTCGAACTCACAACGACCCACCTGCCTCAGCCTCCTGAGTGCTGGAATTACATGAGTGAGCCACCACGCCCGGCTCATATATTGATTCTTGATATTATTTCTCCTGCAATTGGTGTTCAGTGCAGAAAGTTTGGTGCAGATGGCTATGTCTTAATGAGCTTTACTTTTCATTTTCCAACATTTAAATCTGTTTTAATATTTAGATATTTGATCTACTGTGATTCTAGTTTCATACATGGTGAGAGATTCAGTTCTAGATATGGGTCTAGAGTCAATCTTCTGTATTGGATAGCCAATTTTCCCATCACTGTTTACTAACTAGACTTTCTTGCAGCATGTGATTTTGGCTTGTTTGTTGAAAATCAGGTGGCTGTGTCCAGTGCTGTTTTTGCATTCTCTCTACAGTTCCTTTGAACCACATGTCTGTTCTTGTGCAGTACCAAGCTGTGTTTATCACTGTAGCTTTGCAATATAACTCAGAACCTGAGATTGTGTTGCCTTTTGTTTTACTTTTGCTGCCCAAGATTGCTTTCTTTATTCTGGGTCTGTTCTGGTTCCATATGAATTTTGGATTGTTGTCTCTAGTTCTGTGAGGAATGCTGTTGGCATTTTGATTGGGATTACATTAAATCTGTATTTCAATTTTTGACATATATTCATTTCCACAGTGTTGGTTCAGCTTATATTGGAAGAAGGGACATTTTTCCATTTTCTGATGTTCTCCTTGATGTCCTTTTGAGGTCTTTCACTTACTTCCTTAGGTTAATTTCTAAGTATTCAATTTTTCTTAATGCTATTGTACATGGTATTGTTTTTCTAAATTTTTTTTACAGTTGGTTCATTATTGGTGATAAAAATGCTATTAATTTTTGTGTGCTTTTATATTCTGCAACTTTGATTAGTTTAACTTTAGGAATGATGATTATTAACTTGATGGAATTTTTTGGATCTTCTATGTAAAGAATTATGTAGTCCATAAATAATTTGACTTCCTTTCATATCTATCTATCTATCTTTTATTTTTTATCTTGCCTGATTATTCTAGCTAATGTTTCAAGGAACAGCTGTGGTGGCAGTGGGTATTTTTTGGCTTGTTCCTGATTTTTGAGGAAAAGCTTTCAGATTTTTTTCCATTTAATATGTCAGCAGTAAGTTTCTCATAAATGTTTTTTATAAAATTGAGTTAAGGTCCTTCCCTACTTATTTTATTCATGGTTTTATTATGAATGGATGTTAGATTTTGTCAAAGGTTTTTTTCTGCATCTACTGAGATGATTATATGATTTTTGTTGTCGCTTCTGTTTATGTGATATATTATTTATTGATTTGCATGGGTTGAAACATCCTTTCATTCCTGGGATGAAGCCTATTTGATGATGATGTATGAGCCTGTTGAAGATTTGTTGCATTTTGTCAGTATCTTATTGAGGATTTTTGGTTTATGTTTATTAAAGGAATTGGCTTGTAGGTTTTTTTTTTTTTAAGACAGGTCCTTATCTGGGTTTGGAATCAAGATAATGCTAGCTTCCAGGAATGACTTTGGGAGCACAGGTTTTCAATATATTTACTAATGGTCTTAACGCATTTTGGTAGTGTCTGTTGTGATTAGGCCTTTTTCATTTCTAATTGCATTTATGTGAGTGTGCACTTTTTTTTTTTGTAAGATTGGCTCTGTGTGGGTCTAATTTGTTTATTCTTTTAAAGAACAAGTTTTTTTTTTTTTGCAGCACCAGGGATTGAACTCATGACCTTGCACTTGGCAGGCAGGTGCTTAGGCTGTTGAGCTAAATCCCTGGCCCAAGTTCTTTGATTTTTTTGTGTGCTTTTTAGTATCAATTTCATTCATGTTTTCTGGATAGTCATCTTTATTAGAAGTCATCTGAATTACACTGTCTTTTCATTAACATTTGGAAACTACTTCTAGAACTACAAAGAAGTCATTGATAGATTTAGGAATTCAATGAAGTATACTTCCTGTCAGGCTATGACTATCTAATAGCAATATGATGCAAACCACTTATGTAATTTTAAATTTTCTAGGAGTTATTTTTAAAAAGTGAAAAACATGAAATTAATGTATTAATATTTTATTTGGCCCAGTGTATATATGCAGTATAATTTCAACTGTCATCAATGTAAGAAAATATTTTATATTTGTTTTCCTATTAAGTGTTTGAAATATGGTATATAACTCTGTTTTTCAATTTGGAGGTCATATTTCCAGCTACATCTGTAGCTAGATCAATAGCTACCTTTTGTGGCCACTCCATGTGTATGGGCAGTTCTAGGTAGTCTACCTTCAATTTCCTTCTCCCTTAACACTGGAACTGTCAAGTGCCTCTCATTATTATAGGGTCTCTTTTCATTATTTATTTATTGCTATACTTGAGTATTGAACCCTGTGCCTCATATAAAGCAACATCTTCAGCCAGTTTTATTTTTTAATTTTGAGACAGGATTTGGCTAAATTGCTAAATTGTCCTGGCTAAGCTCAAAATCGTGAGCTTCCTGCCTCAGGCCGCCTGTTGTGATTACAGGTATTTTCCACCACATGTGGCTTCATTTTTTATTTTTGATATATTTATCTAGTTTCAAATTCTAACTTGTAAACTGTTTGGAGGCCAGAACCATGGACTTCTGAATCTCAAGGTTGGTAATAACTATACTCAATTAATTCTGTTTTTGACATACTGTTCCTCTGTATAAATTCCCTACTGAGTATTCAAAATCTACTTGGAGACAAATCCAATGGTTGAGGTATTTACACATGTGCTAAGATGTACACACTCCTTTGCCTTGTGCTACAAGGGGATCTTCTCAGAATCTGAAATCTATTGCCCTGAAGTTTACATTACATGAAACAAATCTGTGTCACATGATTGATTTTTTCATGTTTGTAGATAGTCGGGTAGCTTTTTCCCCCCCTAGGGTAGTCCTCCCAAATTTGATCAATACTTCATTCCTCCTGCCTAAATTGTCTTCATTATTTTTGTCTCTGAAATAATCCTAACTTTATCGAAGTCTTCTTAAAGTGTTCAATCTGGAACTGAACACAGTACTTTAGATATGGTCTCACTACTGAAGGGTATAAATGGATGATTACTCGTTGCTTCTGTATAAAGCAATTCTATCAGTCATCAAGACACAATTACCTTAAGAGAAAGGGAGACTGGAAGAGGACAGTCACATTAACTTATACCACCTCTTAATTCTTGGGCTTTAGTGCAGGATTCTATAAACGTACACCACATAATTCTTCAGGTTAGTTTTTCTTATGTATTCCTGTTTTCACCTAGTGTTTGAACCGTGTGTGTGTGTGTGGGGGGGTTTTCCTGTACTGACTGGAGAGATAACTTTAGAAGAACCATGCTGAGAATCCGTAAAATTTGGGAACAGAGGAAAGCGAGGCCAGAGAACTGTGTATAAAGTGCCAGCAGCCACGGTGCTCCGGCTTACGGTCTCGACGGCAATTTTCTATTGCTCTTCTTTCCTTCACCCGCAATAGGAATTTACTCCACGTATTCACCAGAGAAGGGCGGGGAGAAAACGAGGCCAACCAAAGCGATTGAAGGAAAAGACTCACAGTTGCGGAGAAAGGGAGGGCAAGCTAGCACTGGGCGGGCACGCGCGGAGCTCGGAGTCCTCGCGAGCGCGCGCCGGGCCGGAACAGGTCCCGCAAGGCCTGCCGCGTACGGCAGCCACGTCCAGGCCGCGCGGGCGAGGGGTGGGGCGGCGGCGCGGAAGGCGGCGGGTGATGACGCGTGACGTTGGCGTCGGTGCCGGCGGATGACGTGTACGCCGGCGCCCGCCCCTCCCCGTCCCACCTTTCCTGCCGGGTCGGTAGGTCTGTGTGCCGGTCCCGCAGTTATCCAGCCAGGAGCAGGGTGGCTTGGCGCGACGTGTGCCAGCCACGAGAGAGGCACGGGCGGGGCGGGGCGTGCAGCTGTCCACCGGCGTCCTCGGCTTTGCCCTCCTCTTGGGACGTAAAAGTA
>RJWT010048755.1:0-11102 GCA_004365215.1 Cuniculus paca
AGGGTGGGTTTATCTTCGTGATTGCCCACTTGTAAAAGGTCTTGGGTTGATAAAATTCTGACCGTATTAAAGTAGCAGAAAATAAAGAACCCCACCTGAGTACTGACTAGCTGCTAGAGTGGCCCCACTAAATATCTAAATACAGTCCTGTGATTTAGATAATCTATTTTGGACACATGGAATAGTCTGAAGTTAGCTTTTGGGATTCAGACAATAAGAACATAAATAAATAAATAAATAAATAAATAAACCTAAGCTTAAATCTTACTAAATAAACCACCCTATCAGGGTGAATGTGTATATTTTTTACTTATGAAGCTCAAACATTAAGCAGCAGAGACTAGCCTTCACATTCGTCATTCTCCTCACCAAATATGCCAGGCCTAAAGCTACTGCAATCTAATGAACTCTCAACCCTCCCTCCCCACGCTCCTCTACGTGTACTCATAACTGGGGGATTTTGTGACGGCTCTGCCCTGTTCTTCACTTAGTCCTTTGCAAAGCATTTTCTGTCTTTGATTTCAATAGTTGAGGATCTGGATTCTTATCATTCCCACTGAGATTGAGGTCTTTAGGATTCCCTGGTCCAGGGTATGATGGGCCAGTGTAGCAGTGTAGCAACAGTGTAATCTGACAAGAGCAAGGGTTGGGGAAAGTTTCTCTTTTTATTGGTGTAGGGTAAATGTTTATGGAAAGATGGAAGGAAAGGAAGCAAGGAAGGATGGAGAAAGAAAGGAAGGAAAGGAGTTAGGGTGGGAGGAAGGCAGGAATATATTTTAGACTCACATATGAAAATAAGTCTTTCCTTGGCCACTTTGTCTACTGATGTGGATTTATTTGCTTTTTCCACCTTGCTAGTTTAAAAAAGAAAGCCTCATGAAATCATGCACCATTGATTACTACAATATTTATTTCTGAGAGAGGAAAAGAATGCTACTATTGCAGAAGACAGTTATTATACCCGTTTCTTTTAAATTCCTCTGGTTACATGTCACAGTGATTTAGACTGGGGGTTAGCCAAAAATAATTTCCCTAATAAAAGATTATTGATGAAAGACTACTTTTTCCCTTATTTATTACAACCCTAACACAACACACCTCCTCCTTGTTTTCTTGTTTATGCCCTCAGCACTTACAATCTTGTTACTTCCTTGTGAATTTGAGGGATGATTCTAATAGTACAAAACACGGGATTGCCCCAGGACCTAGCAAGGTCTTACATAGTGTAGGTTTTTCAGTAACTACGGAATTAATTAAAGTCAGAACCCTGAAGAAAAAGGCACCCGTTTATCAAATAACTCACAAAGAGACATATCCTTGACACCTAATCCAGTTAACTGTGTTAAGGTAAGCTAAATCCACAACAAGTTTCAATTCGTTCCTCTTTTTTTAAGAATTTTGTTTAGTGGCTGAACACTTGTTTCTCAGTATGTTGATCGAATGTGACTTGCACCAGAAACCTTTGCAATAAATAATACAAGGAGGTTTATGAATGATGTATAAAGCCCAGTAGTATAACAATAGGTAAGGCAGAGATGAGCCGTTACTTCATTTCAGTACAGCCAAAGCCTTGGCAATGTAATGCAACCTCTGGAATCCTAAGTGGTGTGACCAGTTCATAGTTAGTTTCCAGGATAAAAGGTTTGAAATGTTCTGATGGGTGTTTGATTTTTGGGGGGAGGAGCGATTAATGGAGCCCTTGCTTCGGGTAAGCACAAATGAAAATCACTTCTCTTGCTCCTCTAGCGTTTATCCAGTGGAGATTATTTGGAACTGCTGAGTGGTATTTGCAGTATTAATCACTTTTTATTTGCAATGAAGGTATACTCTTTTACATTTAGCAACTTTAATGTAATAAAATATTAATTTTTAACGTTGCTTTCTTCATTATCATTATTATTATTGGTGTAGTTTAAGAACAAGATATCACTATCTTGAACAGAAGGGTGACAATTTACTTTTCATTCCATATTTTTATGTCTGGGCTTGTACTGATAAACTGATGATCTCTACTGATGATCTTTTAAGAATAATGCTGTGTATCTCATGATTAATACTGTTTTTTTTTTTTTTAATGAACAGGATCTTTCATGATTTGTTTTCTCACTAAAGCCTGCATTCTAATACAAATCACTCGGCTCTCTGCAGGTTGTTGATAAAGAAGCAAAACATGACTTGAACTCTTTCCCTCCCAGGGTTCAACCCATGGCTAACTGGCGTTATCTGTGTTAACTTCCTGTTGCCAAGTCATCTTTTTAAGGCAAATTCTCATCCTTTTCTACCGCTCTTCAATAGCATTGCTGGTTCTTTTGTACCTACTGCTTACCTTCCCTTTCAGGCTACCTCCCAGTCCTGGCAAAAAGAAACTGGTTGTGTGTCTCTGGGTTTTTATGCCTCTGTGGCTTTGCCCTGGAATGTTTTCTCCAAGCCTGTCACTGGTAGTCTGAGTCTCCTTAGGGCTCAGTTCAGATACTATCTTCACAGAATATCCTCTGATTTCCTCCATCTGATGTCTGAAGCACTGAACAGGAATCCATCCTTTAGCGCTATCCGTTTAACAAATACTTGTCAAATGCTTATTCTGCATTTAATGCAGGGCTAAGCACTTAACTTTTTTTCCATCTTGTATTATTGCTACCTTGTATTATTGTTCTTTTCTCCCTCCTTCCCCAACAACCTATCAGCTCAGTACAGGAGGGGTGCTTAAAACCACTGACTTATCTCCTCATGTGGACAGTTGGCTTCACGAATGAGTAAATGTCCCCCAATTGTCACATTTATTGAGCCCTAGCATTTATAGCCCAAGGAAGTAGGGTCTTGTTTTCTCTCAAATCTCCCTCTGCATGTAGTATGGTGACATAAATGTGGGCAGCATACAATAAATGTTTGCTAATTCTCTAAATGAGCTAGAAATTTAACATATCCAAATGTCTAAGAATGAAGTAGTCCCCATTTGTTTTATATCTTTTAGTCTTTTGGCATGATTTTTGTTGTCACTGAAGTTGTTTGTTGTACTTTTCCAAACATTTATTTTCTGCTTTCATACATGCACACACTACACAAAATGAGAACCTTTTTCAACCACTGTTTATGCCAATGCCGTTAACCCATTGTTAAAACGCTGGGTTTTATAAGTGCATCAGAGACCCAAAGGACTGTACAAGCTCTTTTTCTGTGTAAGTGTTGGTAAGTTAAAGTATTCAGCAACCCTAGTAAATTTGGCATAATGAAGTAAGCATTTCATTTGTAGAGTCACTTGAAAATAGAGTTAAGCAATTTGCCTTCATTTGTAAGTTTGTGATTTGAATTGACTAACTTTTCAGGTGTAGCAGTTTGGTCTAAACTCCTTAAGGCAAAAGTGGGTAGGAGAAAAGATTCATTTCCTTGGTTATAGTTATGCAGGCAGGGCAAAAATTCCCATGTTAATCTTCCTATCCTACAAAAGAGTAGAATCCTCTCTACCCAACCACCCCATCCATTTCCCTCTTCGTTGTTTCTCTTCATGAGTAATTTTTCAGCAGTATGGAATAAAGACTAATAGAGGCCAATTGGTATTAGCAACTAAAATGGTCTTGGTGATGTATGGGAGAACAATTTCAGGGAGGGGGTGATGTCAGAAGTCAGACTGCAGTGAGTTAAAAAGCATCTGAGACAATAACCAAGTGAATGAGTCAAAGGCTTTGGGAAAGGACCGCCCAGATTAAAACCTAAGCTCTCACACACTAGCTGCTGCTGATGTGCACGTCACTAAATCTGTGCCTGTTTCTGTGTCTGCCTCCAACTCTTCTTCATAAAATGGGACTAAAATCAGAACTACTTCAAAGTTGTTTTGTGACATAAATGAGTTGAAGTGGGGGAAAAAAAAGTGCTTAGAACAGTGCTGACTGCATTACATATCCACAGTACATGTTAGGCATTGTTTTTGATGAGGATGCTAGGACAGCAAGTTGAGATTACTTTGGAAGTTTGACGTGAAGAGAAAACTAGGACAAGTCTTGGCAGAGGGCAGAGACTAGGAAGTATATGCCTAGCGAGGTGAAAGAGGAATGCTTTACATGCCAGAGGTGTCTTTCAGGGAGCGAGAGGTTTTGGTGATACAGGAAAGGAAGAGATTAACTAGAGGTAAGGAAGGATTGGAACCCAGAGGAGAGGTGGGTGGATGGGTGAACCTTGCACAAGAAGGGCTTTTTGTCTTCTAAGGCTGGGGCTAAAGTGAGGGTAACAAAGAAGGGAAAAGCTAAGGTGCATGGTTTCGTGAGTGGGGGTGGAGTCGAAAAGCATTCATGGCTAATAGCTTGTTTTCGTGAAGTAGGAGTGAGCTCATCTGGTGAGAGAAAAGAGGTGGCAGGAGCAAGGCACAGGTAGGAGTGATAAATGAAGAAGTTACACAGCAGTAACTTTAGGAGACAAGCTGACACCAGCAGCCAGAATGTGTCATCTGACAAGAGGTGTGAGAATTCTGATGGGAAACTGCTTGCCGGGTGAGACACGGGTGTTTGCTTCCACAGGTGACACATTTCTGCGTGATGCCAAGTCTGAAACCATTTGAGATCTGTTGTGGCTTATGATATAAAGTTCCAATTTAAAATGGTTTCTTTAACTACAAATAAATGATTGATTCTTTTATATCCATACTTTTCTGATTTATTGAATTCTCTTTCTCCTTTCCACAAATCTGCAATGCTATTAAGATGGCCTTAGAGTTGAGTTAGAGCCTACCCCTATTCCACTCGATTCTCCTTTGAAAATACTCGTAGATGAGAAATTCTCCTTTTATTTAACTTCAAGTTCTATTTTTGATGAGACCAGAATCCATTCATAGAGAAACATGCATGTTCTGATGAGGATTTTATCTTGTGATGATAATACAAGTACTTGTAAGTCCTTTTGCAATGCTATTTTGTACCCCTTTCCATCGTGAGGCGGAGTCTGCATCCTCTCCTCTTGAATCAGAGCTAGGTTTATGAATTGGTTTGATTGTGGTCAATATAATCCATAGTAACCATAGTAACATAGTGTGACTTCTGTGCCTAGGCCTTAAGAGACATCGCAGGTCTCGTTTTTGCCCTCCGGGAATCCCAAGTAACCATTTAAAAGAGTCAGACTTCCTGGACTATGGATGAAAAAGATCACATAGGGAACAATGACAAGAGACAGACTGAGGCCATCCCAGAGGGTTCAGCCACCCCAGCAGAGATCCCAGACATGTTGGTGGCACCAGCTTGATTCATGAGCACCAAACCGAGATGCCCCAGCCAGCACATGTGACATAGAGACCGGCTGTTGCCTGTGAATCCTATCCATGGTGCAGAATTGTGAGCATACACAGGGTGGTTGTTGCTTTAAGTTGGCAGGTTTCAGAGCTTTCTTATGCTGCAGTAAGATGTGAAAGGGAAGAGTTTCAGGGCCTGGAGACACACTGAGAGATCGCTGTCATATGCCAGATGTCAGGTGATGAGCTAGAGAGTACGGAGAGAGGGACCCAGGACAATGTGGGAGAACAGTAGGCAGCCAGGTTCAGTATGACTGGGTGTTTGGATCAGAGTCAGGGATAAGGAGAAACAAGATCAGTTCGGAAATCTGTCAAGGGAAATTATATTGCTGTGGTCTAGATATGCAATATGGTCTAGACAAAGTCCTGGAGTTGTGACGAAGTTTAAATCCATATGGCACTTGTTATTTCTTGATACAGTAGCACAGCCTCCAGGTAGAAACACTGCCTTAGCAGCTGGAAGTGCAGGCTGGAAGCAGAGGGTGGAGCTGAGAGAGGTTTTAAAGAAAATGAAGCAGCTAGTTCGTCTTCCCTGTAGCTCCAGCCAAAAGGGCATTTTCTAACTCCTTTCGACCTCCTATATGTAGTAGCAGAAGTGGAGACATCAAGAGAAGGTGGAAGGGAAGGAGAAAGGAGAGAGAGAGAAAGAGAGAGATGGCTTAGCGTGAAGAGAAAAAGTCACCTGGCATCCTGCGGGACTGCAGCTTACTTCAGTCACATCTCTTGGAAGGCTTCACTGCCTCTGAAAATAAGGAAAGCAACACACACATGCAACTGAAATTATCGCCTTTCAAAGTTCACCCTTTAAATAGCACCAAATTAAAGCTAGAAACCCTAACCTCAGCTTTTCAAAATACAATGAAAAGAGGAGATAAACTTTCCTTTTGTGGAGTCTTAGAACCTTCAGAAAGGGTTCTTTTGTTCTGTGTATGCACAGGGGAGGAGGCTGAGACTGCTGAGCTGCTGAAATTTCCCCTGCCCACTCACCAAACTGCAATACTTGCAAAGAGAATGAAAAATAAATGATAATGTCTCCCTTATAAGGAGGTGAGTACAGCATAGAGACTGTGCCGTGCAGTACGGCAGCTCATGGTCTATACCATCCCGACCTGAGTCCAAGTCCTTGACCTATCACTTACTAACTGTGAGACCTCGGACACAGTACTCACCCTTCTGAGCTTCTCTCGCCTTGGTTGTGAAATGAGGAGTCGATGTCACTGTGTTGCTTTGAAGCCTGAAAGAGGTGACGTATGAGAAGCATTTGGTCTGCTAAGGGAACAGTAAGTGGTAACGGTAGTCGTTGAAATTAGTCACAATTTGAGCCTTTCACATATTTGTATCATCATTGAGGCTATTTTTCAAAACTATTTTTAATGTAAGGAAATGAGATGCAATTGCACTTTTGTTAATGATTTAAAGGTAACGAATGCTTAATATAATATTATATAACAGCAGGTCATTTCATAATTTACAAGTATCCTAAGAATTTCCTCCTGGAGATAAATTCTGCTTCACAGAATGTTCATAAATCTTTAGGCAAACCAAAATGAACCTACTGGTTACTCCTTGCTTTTCTGTTTATACTTTTGGATGTAAGAAAATAAATAATGTTCAAATGCAAAGTCAGCAAACTTTTTCTATAAAGGACTAGAGAGTGAATATTTTAGCCTTGTAGTCCATTATTATTTCTCTTGTATATTCTCCTTTGCTATTTTCCACAACCCTCCAAGAATGTAAAAACTAGTCTTAGCTCATACAAAAATATGCCATTGATTGAATTTGACCCACAAACTAGTGTGCTGACCTCTGCTCTAATACGAATTTGTTTTATTTATTACTCGGATGCTGTGCCAATAAATATTTTTAAAAAGGGAATGAGAAATGCATTAAGGAAATAACATTTAAGTGATTCTTATTCTGTTTCAGACATATGCAAGGCTTAAATGAGAGCACTGATTTTCTTCCTTGGCCAGATAGGAACATTTGTATTGAAAGGCAAGCCTGGGAATGGCTGTGAGGAGTAGAGACCATTCTGCAGATTAATTCTAAACAATGTCCTCATGCTTTGCAAACATTCTCTTCCTCAGGGAAGCAGTTTGGATATAGGTCTTTATGGCATCAGCTGCCATTAAAACCCTGAACTGAAAATTTTGTGCCCTTAATGACAGTAAGCAGCTGGTCAAGCTAAGACCATTGCCTCTGTCCCTTAGTTCCACTTCTGTTTTGTACCAGTAGCTTAAACACCCTTCCCAACTGGGAGTGTGTGTGTGTGTGTGTGTGTGTGTGTGTGTGTGTGTGTGTGATTTTCCTACAGACCATTTGGAAGAGAATTCCTTCTAGTGAAATATTCTGAAAACCATGATCCAGGATGCCTCTCTAGAGATATCTGTAGACCCGTTTCCCCTCCTTTACTCTGTTTTTTTTACTTTCTTTTCATTTTCTGTTGACTACAATGATACAGAAAAAGAAGAAATAATTTAAAAACATACCAAATAGCTCAAATTATGTATCGCCGGACTTGGTGAAAGCAGACGGCACTTTCATCTTTTAATCCAGCTTGATTTTGGCAAATGTTGTATTTTACATCTAAAAAGACAGATGGAACATGACTCACAATCTGAATCATCTGATTCTGTCCTTGACCTAGAGCAGAGGTCAGACAAAGGGATGGATGCTTTGGCTGACACCCCGGCCCCTTGCCCAAAGGTGGTCCTCTGTGAGTCACACTGGACACAGAATGCTTTTGGATAAGTTGGTCTTCGTAGAACCGGGAACAAATTAGGTGAAGCAGCTTCCTTTGTTCCTACCCTGGCTCCTAGCCTGTGGTACCTCACCAACCCACTGATGAGGGGAGGCTGGCTCAGGTAGAACACACCTCCAAGAAAGAGAAGCAGCTCCAGAGACAGAATGGGCCGAAGCACATTCATTCCTGTGTGTCAGACAGAGCTAGCCCATTCTGCCCTAGTCATTCTCAACGTAAGGGTTACACTCCAGCCTTTTTTCACTGATTCACATAGCATCATCTGCTCAGTAAGATGTAATGAGTAAGTGCTTGTCCTGTGTTTGGCGAGTACAGGCTTTTCTTCCGTGATTGATATCTTGAAGCTAAGGGAGACTTCAATCCCTCAGTAAAGTTAGATTCTTTGCCACACATATCCAGTACCTCTTCATGCAGACTGAGAATGGATTTATTACCCTCAAGAGAAAATGACTTGATTTAACAGTTGTTGGCAAGTACTATACCACTAAGCTACACCATACCCCTTGGTTTTCCAGTTCCAAATCCAGATGCCCTTAGCACCATCATTTTTTGCCCAAGCATGAGTTTTTGGATGTTTGCTTGTTTGTTTGTTTGTTTTCTCCAATTGACCTTATCCGTGGTCAGATTTGTCACTTGCCTCCATTTATCCTTCCTGATATGTCTCCCAAAACAGTACCCATATGCTTAAAATGACGATCTGAAAACATACATCAGAGCTGAAATACTGTCCACTCAGCTGAAAGAGAGAATGCTCTGAACTGTGTGCATCCTCAAATCTCCAGGACAGGATGCTGCAGAAAGAAAGTTGGAAGAGGGGCTGTTGAAATGTAGAGACAAAATCGAAATTCCTCCATTTGCCCCAAGTCTCACACAGCCTTACAGTTAAACAAGATCTTGGTGACCTCTTGGCCTGTAGGTTCCTCTGAGTGTGAATGTGTGAATCTTATTACCCAAATGTATCCATTCGCTGCTCAATCCACATGTAAAAGTTTCATGTTATTTCAGTACAAAGTGCCCACCTGCAAGTAGTCAGGTTGTCAGTAATTCTTAGTTGATAAAGCCAACAGAATTGGCAGCTCTCAGGTCTGTAATTAAATGTGTGAAACCAACAAATGGAAATATAGAAAAAAGTATTTTTCCCCCTTACCAGTCAGGTTGTGACATCAATTTGTGTTAAATGAGGGAACAAGAATTTAGAGGATTTGCTTTTCATTATGGTGTAAATTAACATTCAACTACTGAACCGAAATGGATTTGTGTAAGAGATGCCCTTATCAATAATCATTTGGAATTCATTTTACCAAGATAAATTAGAACCCCCAGTGATAATAAGCAAGACTTATCTTCTGTATTTTGGAAAAAAATACTTTCAAAGTCTTAGCAATTTCTTATAAGTGGACTTTGAGTTTGCTCCAAAACCCTGTACATATGACATCCTTATCTGATCTTAGGTTTCTTTTAAGTGTAAACACGAATGAACATCACGTGAAACAAAGACATAGGATGGAAGTTGGAGATGATGCTGGATAGACAAAAGTCAGAGAATCATAGATTTAAATGATACTGAAATCTCACCAAATTCAGTCCCCTGAAGAGGGGCACATAGTATCATCACACTTAATAATCCCCAGGAAGAAGAAAAGATCCTTCAGTAATCAGACATGGGACTCCTCTCACCCCTGCACAGATCCTAGTCCTTCAAACTCGCTTGACAGCAGTAAAGTTTTGTATATGTTTATAGCTTAACATATTTGCCAGAGATGATAGTGGGATAATGATGAGCAATGACTAGCCTTTTTTATTCCCTACAAATATTGTGTACAACGATAATAACCAACCACCATCAAAACACCACATATTGGTTGCTAAATATCCTAGATGCTTTTTGGTCCTCTAAAAAGCATTGTTCTACAAGTAGTCATTGCCATGAAGAAACAGAAGATTAAATAAGATAAGTGATTTTCCAGTTCCAGTTTTTAAGACAGAGCTGAAATTTAGAATCACACTTCTCCCTCTAAACCGTCCTGACCCTTCATCGTTTTGGGATAACTGAGCATCTGCTGAAAAACTGCTCAGGTGCCCTGTGAAGTCTGATATCCAGATAACTTATTTGGTATTTCAGTGTGTCACAGTGTCCTGTGCTAGCATTAACCATTCACAGAGATACATAGTGTTCTGCTACTTTAAACGCACACACACCAAGAAAACAGGCCTAATTGGTGGAAATTAGGGTAGTTGCAATCCCCAGGTGATTAAGCACTGGAATGTGTTGCCAGAGGAAGTTGCAGAACTTTCTCTTTTCAAAGTCTGTAAGAAAAGTGCAAACAAGATTTCAATAGGCGCTAACTTGGATTCCAGCTCCTTAACTCATAAAGTGAAAGATTTAGGGTAAGTGATTTCCTGTGGGTCTCCCCAAAGCCCAACACCTTCTGAGACTGTGTAACTTTAAGTGGGGTTTGGATATTATAACCTTTCAAGGTCTTTTGCAGACTTCTATTTTTATGCTTGGATGATTCTTGACTTCTGTTGGTTCAGCTCCACATTCTAAAATTTCTTTCAAATGGAGATCTCATAAGAGCTATTATTTAAAAGTATCCCAAATGTGCAGTGTACAGAATTAAATATAACTTGCATTTAGGACTTCAATAATCACGGTTCATCAGCACTGTGTTCATTCTCCTTATGTGACTAAGGTTCAACAACAAAACAGTATTTCCTCATCAGGTAGCATTTTAAAGTGCCTTGTGTATATGACAGATGGGATCTTATAAATGCATTACGCTTGCTTGTCTTAATATTTAAGCATATGCAAAATTCTAGAAATATTCTACATGCAAATGTCTTGGCCTCCACAAGGACCTATAATGGAAATCTATACTCTGCAACTTCAAAGCCTTAGTCTCAACAACTAATCACTTGACTTATTTCCAAATCAAATTTCTTCAGACAAATCAAAGGTGTTTGTCCTACCCAAGAACCAAGTTCGATGGCAAGTTTGACATTTGAAAATCAAGCTGCTTATTGAGATATTTGTGCGCTGAAAAAAGGACTCAGAATATCTTTCAGTGA
>RJWT010048756.1:0-11089 GCA_004365215.1 Cuniculus paca
AAACCATAACATTCCACCCCTGGACCCCCAAAGTTTCATGTGCAACCTTTATGCAAAAGACATTTAGTCCATCTCCAACAGTTGCCAAAGTCCTAACAGTTTCAGCATTGCTGAAAAGTCCAAGTTCCAAGTCTCCTCTGAGATCTAAGGCAAACACATAGCTGTGACCCTCTGTACAAATAAAAAATAAAATTAAACACTTGCAATATACAATGGTACAAGATAAATATTACCATTTAAAAAGGTACAAATGGGATACAAAGGGATGGAACCAAAACAAGTTCAAAATTCAGCAGGGAAAATAAAAAGTCCTGGAGTTTCATGCTCAGCATATGAAGCAATCTGGTTGTTAGCTCCAAAGGGCTTAAGTGACTCTACCCCATGGCATTTCAAGGGATTTTAGGTCCCACAGCTTCTCTCTTAAGCTTGCTCTGCTCAATCCTGGCAGCTTTCCTTAGATAATCCATACTCTTGGATTTTCCGAACCTCTAAGTTCTCCATTGCACCTTTGGCTTCACATTCACAGCTTCACACATTGCCCTTTCAGGGGCACATTGCCTGGCCTCCCAGGTCCTCTGAAATTAGAGTGGAAGACTTTTTAACCTCAGAACTCATGCATTCTACATGCACCTAAAACTGATGTCATGTGGATTCTGCCAAGGTCTGCTGCCAGCTGGAGCAGTGGCAAGACTTTCCTCTCTCTTGGTTGTAAGGGTCAAGTGTCTGGATCAATGAGTAGCCTGAACTTGATTGTGAGGAACAAATTTTCTATGTCACTGCATTCTGGAACCTGGTGCAGCTGCCACCATTTTGGAACCTTATGTAGCCTCTGCTGCCATTCTGGAAAATGGTACTCTGCAGTTTTCTCCTCCAAGCTAAGTCTTTCACTTCTGTAGTTTTGAGGCTGCAAAGCATGGGGACCCACTGTCTCATTCTGTGATGCCCACAGGCCATCTTTTTTATTTTTCTGTTCCTTCTCAGCAATCAAGATCTCAGCTCTATCTTTACATTCCACAGCTTTACTGGAGCTTCTTTTCTGGCAAAACTCACACTTTTTCAAAATATTCTGCTAAGCTCTGGCTCTTGATACACAACAGAAATCTGGCTAAAAGCCACATACAATAGCCATGCCACTGCCTCAACATCTGACTGCCTGGAAATTTCTTCTACCAGATTAATTAATTTAGCCACCCTTAATCTTAGTCCAGAGGCAAAGTCTCTAGACAAGAGCAAAATGCAGACAGACTTTCTGTCAAGCCATAGCACACATTGTCTGGAGCCCAAAAACCAATGCAGTCATTCCCAGCAGAAACCTCCCGAGTCTGGTCTTTACTTGTTTTCTGAGCTCTGCTCAGAATCTCCCATATAGAATGGCTTAAGCTGTTCCAGGGTTACTCTTTCAGGCAACATCTCTGAACCTTCCTAAACTCTTTCCACAAGCCATTCCCAAAAGCTCTTGAACCACATGGTCAAATAGAATCACAACAATGACCCCACTCCTGGTACCAAATTCTGCCTTGGTTACTTTTCTCTCATTGTTGAGACAAAATACCTGACACCCAAAACAAAGGCAGGAAAGGTTTATTTAGCTTACAGTTTTTGGAGGTTTCAGTCATTTCTCAGTTGGCTCCAAGGCAGGGTGGCATGGCTGAGGGGCAGCCATTCATGGCAGTCTCAGGCAACAAGAGCAAAAAGGGAGAAAAGTATGCCACCTTTCCTCTCTTATATTGTATGCTGGCTACCTACCTCTGGGTGGGCATAGCACTCACACCACCAATTCCAGTGCTACACAATGAAACAAACACAAATGCTAGATTCATCCACCTCCATGACTGCATGAAGCTGGGCAGCTATCAAAACACAAACCATAACATCATTATTACTTTGTCCTGGCCTGAATGCTCTGTGGAATATTTTGAGTTGTTCACATGTTCTCTCCGTATTAATGAGCCCAGACTCAGTATTTTTTGGCTCTGATAATTAATCAATTTATAGAACCCTGATAATTGTTCTTCCAAAGTTTTGATCTTTGCATAGGCATGTGTAATACTACTATTGACATGTGCAGCTTTGTGCTCAAAGACTTGAGACTATCCCAACAAAGTTTTTTGGAGATAATTTTTTGTATACTTTAAACAAAAACTGAAGCCAAGTTTTATCTACTCCTTCTAAAACAAAACAAAAATATCTTGAATTTATTTAAATGGAATTTACTCTCACTCATTTTATATGCTAGTTTTCTTCAACATTTTTTTCTAATGTTTTTAACACCATAAGGAGACACAAAGTTATAAACTCAAGTCTATGGCAGTAATCCAGTTGATAGACAAAATGTTTTGGGAGTAGATTGACAGTAAAAAAGATGAAGATAAGTGGTTGGATTTTTAGCTTTCTTTGAAGATATTAGAAAATGGATTTGTGGACAAATGAGCTATTGGTTATTATAGATTGCTAGGAGTCAAGTCTGACTCCAAGATTTTCTCTCCTGATTTGCTAGCTCTAAGACTGGTGGAGTCACCTATATAGGAAAAGGATTATAAGAGGAGCAGTTTTGAAAAGTGGAAATATGAGTTGAAGAACATAAGACTGATAATTCAACTAAACATATAAGTGGAAAAATATAAAATTCATCATATGAGTCTAAACATTAGGAAAAAAGTTAGTTCCAGCTATATTTGAAGCTTTTGTGGTTTGTGTAGTATTAAGAACACAAAATGGGATAATATAGTTGGAGAGCTTAGTCTTAGCCTCATCAATATTTAGAGATTAGAGAAAAAAGAAGGTCTCACAAACAAATCTGACAAAAAGTGCCCAGGTATATAAGAAGAAACTGAGAAACCAACATTTTGTAAGACACCTGAGAAACATGTTGCAAAAGAAGAAATCTATTATTTTCTTATTTTGTGCTTTGCCTTACTCAGATGAGAGATTCCATGTAGTATGCAAATTTGTGTGACTTTTTTCTTGCATTCAATATTATATCTTCCAGGTGCATCCATTTTCCTGCAAATGATTCAAATCTCTCCTTTATAGCTGAGAAGTATTCCATTAAAAACACATATCACATTTCCTTCA
Source organism: Cuniculus paca (assembly GCA_004365215.1). Lineage (NCBI taxonomy): Eukaryota > Metazoa > Chordata > Mammalia > Rodentia > Cuniculidae > Cuniculus > Cuniculus paca. The sequence goes on from RJWT010048756.1 coordinate 3,076, forward strand.
TCCAATCATCTGTTGATGGGTATACAGAATGTTTCTAGGATTTTACTATTATGAATTATGCTGCTATCAGCATAGGTATGCATGTGTCACTGTAGTATGATGTCTTAAATTCTTTGGGAAAGATACTCAGAAGGAGGATAGTTCAATCATGTGGAATTTCTAATTTTAGTTATTGAGAAATGTCCATCTTGATTTCCATGATGGCTGTACTAGTTTATATTGCCACCAAGGATAGAACAAGACAAGGGGCTGGATCTTTTGCAGATGACAAGGAATTCAGGGAACCAAAAGTAAGGGGTAAGGGAGAGAGGATGGGAAAATATGTAGAATGAAGATATGCCAGGTACAAGGTCCTAATAATCTCAATGAATGTGTACATTATATGTCACCAACATGAAGGAAGATTAATAATACAAGGAAGAATAAAAAGAAGGAAAAGGGAACTAGAGGAGGAGGGATGGAGGGGGGAAGGGTAAATAAAGAAACAAGCTGTATTAAGTATAGGTACTAACTTCCCAAGATGATTGTAAAGTGCTTGTACTGCAAACATATACTAATAAAAAAAGGAATTTATCAGAAAGGTCAAATAACAATAAATGTTTGACTATTTTGAGGTGAAGTAGTCATTATACTCGGTAATTTAAATTTTATATGTGACACTAAAAAAACTCTTTTCAGAGTAAATTAGCAAAAGCTAAACTGAAATGGATTTAAAAGGAAATACAAGCAGAAGATGTAGCATCAACTAACAATGATAACTCATTTGAAGTTGTTTTGCTCTAGGTAGAAAAGTAGAAATACAGTAGAATCTGGAAGCACTAGAAACACAATGAGAGCAGCATGCTGGAATTGTGAGTAGCTAGGAACAGGATCCAGAGAAAGGTAGGGGAAATGAACTTAGGTAAAACTTTAATCATTTAATAAGAAGGAAGGAAAAAAATGGAAATATGCATGCATTCAGTTTGTGAATTTGATGTTGAAGTTTATATAAATACTTTTAATGATCACATCTATTTTCCCAGCATCAGGAAAGAACAGGAGTTAATTTTAAAATTGATTAGTGTTTTCTCAAGAGTGTAGTTAATGAAGATGACTCTGACTAAAACCCCACAAATAGCCAAAGCTGTATTACCACCTAATGCATTCTGAAATGATGAGCTTCATTGGATATTCTTAAATTCTTTAAAGTTCAAAATTGACTTCAATGTTAAGGCAAATTTAAAAAGTGAAATGGAAATATATTTTCACCTTTCTTGTGAGTCACAGCTTTTATTTTTTGCAGCAAATGCTATTAATGCGATCTAAGGTATTCGAAAATAATTATTCATCAGAATATAGAGTTATCTGTAAGAAAAATTTTGTCTGACTTCAAGAAATTAATAAATTTGTAAAGTTAATAAATAGGTAGAAAGCTTTTTTGACCTTAAATAAGTTTAACAGAGAATAAAGTAGGCTAAGAAATACTCCAGTCAGCTTCCTGTAAAATTTTTAAGGGCAAATTCAAGAAATAAGTTAAAAGAGATGAGAACACAGCTGTTGGCCTGTCACTAAAAAACTGAAATAGATGAGGCCCAAGGAGACATGGATGAAACAAAGACCATCTCCTCAGCCATTCAATTAAGATGAGAGAGTCAATGTGAAGATCTGAGCCAAGATGAAAAATACTGAACAATCATAATTAGAAGTGTATTTAATATATTTTTCTTTCTTTGATTGTGTTTAAAGGGAATAAATGATGATCTATAGTATATTTAGAGACTGGATTTTGCAGCTAGCTTTTAATTCCACAGGGGTGGACTAATGATGGCAGCGCAGCCTGCAAACCTGCTGGTTCGTTTCCTGGTTTCCTTGGAATCTTGCCTTTTCTCTTCCTTGTTTGTTTATTTTTTAGCATAGTAAAAGTGCCCATTTTTGAAGATTATATCTATATAAATAGGTAGGTAAATAGATACATAGACAAACAGATATCTATGTCCTTAAGGTGTTCACTTCAATGTTTATATTCATGAAACACATTTTAATGTGCGTGATGAGTGACCCAAATGTAAATGAAGTTAAACACAGAGAGTGAATTTCTGTGAAAGCATATGTTCAGGGACTGGGAAATTAACAAACTCCCTGAAGAAAACAAAGCCTCCACCATAACATGGAATGGGTCGCTCCCGCATCACAACCAACAGAGCAGAGGATTACAGCACTTAGACTAGAAATCAGTCATAAAGAAACAGTTACTTTTTAAAACAACCGGTCTCCATATGTGAGACACACTTAAAGCTTAAAATGTCTTACCCATATCTAACCTCAAAACTACGGACATAATTGTGTATATATGCAAAGGGAAGAAGATTTAATTACTCAGATAACTCAAGTTAACAATACAGCTGCAAAATCTAGTTGCTATGATATGAATATCTGTGTCACCCACAAATTCCTATGTTGAAACTTAATCACCAATGTGAAGGTGTTAGGAGGTCTTGTCTTTTGGAAGGTGATTAGGTCATGTGGGTTAAGTTGTCATAAATATGATGAATGCCCTTATAGCATAGGTCTCAGGAAGTGCATTGTCCTTTCCCCTCTGTGATGCACAAAGCAGTGGCATCTTTGAAAATGTGAGACCTCAGCCTTGACAATTGTGACAAATAAAGTTTTGTTATTTATGTGTTAACCAGGCTATGGCATTTTTGTTACAGCAGCCTCAAGTAAGACATGGGTCTACTCGATAATTGCTTCAATTATTTACATTTCTTTATGTGACTGAAACCATATTTGTAAAATTACGTAAGAAAGTAGTGTAAAATAAATGACCCAGCAATAACTAACTTCTTTACTACAAGACTACAGTGATGTTTCCTAAATCTGTCTTGTGTTCTTTCAACTAGTTTTCTAATCTTGTGGGAAATTTAGAAATAAACTTTCCTTCTTATCTTCCAAATATTATCTGTGCTCTTATACAAGTATATCCTAAAACAAGGTATCTTAATAGTCACTTTTAATAATCAAAATCCACTTAAAATGAACTTTGCATGCACTTAGCACCTTTATTTTTCCCACTGTTACAGGGGAAAAGGGGGACTTATGGCTTTGTTTCTGCAATAAATCCCATTTCTCTAGAGTTGATCCAAAATGTTTTTTAAAATGAACTTTATTTCCCCAGAATTAATTTAAGTCATACCATAGTGATATGAGCTGTGATGAAAATATACAGTGAATATTTACTTTAAAAATTATAACAGTAAAGGATACATTAGCATTGATCCCCCTCAAATACTCCCTGTCACATAAAAGCACACTTCTCCCATCATTCTTTCCATTTTCTGAAGCAGTTCTGCAAGTTCTCATTCATGAGTGTCTTCACAAGATGTGATTAAAAAAAAATATGGTGAATATTGCTGCTGAGTGCCATCCAACAGAAAAGCAGGCTTATAAAACCATTGTTGTGTCCTCATCCACCTGATTCACGGGATCTAGCACATGAAACTTCTTGATTTTCCTCAAAGTCAAAATGACCACATAAAATACATGTTTTGAATGGATCAGGACATGAGGCAGCCACAACAGCACAAACAAAGAAACTTATTAAACAGGACTTCCAAAACTGCTTTAGAAAGTGGCAACAATGATGCAATAACTGTGTTTGAAGTAAGGGAGAGTATTTTGTGGAAAATTAAAGGTAATGTGTCTTTTACTATAATGAAGTTTTAAAAAATTTGAACATTTGCAATTTTTTCAATTATATCTCAAATAGAATTATCTCATCCAAAGAATTACCTGTCTTTCTCTCAATCTATAGTATGTATTTATGCCATACATTATGATATATATTCATATTTATGATTTATGTATAATATATGATTTTGTATGTTCTTAAAATATTAATGTATTGGTAAATTATTTCAGGTTATAAAATGAAAAGGTTTTAAAGATTGTAAATATAACACAGAAGAATCTCTGACTTTATGATGATATTGTTATTCAGTTACATAAAATCCAATTGGTGAAAATTAACTTATATTTTCATTCCAGGTACCTGGTATTCTCATGTGATACTTCTAACTTTCTGCTCTGCAGGGCTCACTCTGGACATGCCCAAGCTCTTGACTTTTGTCAGCTATACCACAAGGCTATCTCCATTGAAAACTGGGAAAACCAAAAATAAGCCCTAGAAGGTACAGTGGATTCTGTGAATTTATGTCTAAAAGCCAAGGCCTTTCTGATCTTCATTTAATAATTATGTTGTAGGGGAAATTTCTGGAGCTAATGCAATGGAATGAACAGGTACAAAATTGAGGATATTATGATGAATTTCTCAAAGTTTTGTAAGATACAAACAAAAATAATACCCTCTCTGTGCATATTTTCAATTTTTACTTCCCCACCACCAGGATGTAGTAGAGACACATCCAACCTGCAGCCCCTGGATTGGACATAGTTAGCTTGCCTGAGTTGCACTGAGTGAAGATTTGTCTTGGGTTATTTATAAAACATACATTATAGTTAATACATGCAAGTAATAAAGTATTATTTTAAAGCATTTTATTATGGTAAAGTCTATAATTAGACCAATACAAACACCCTATCTTTATTTCTTCTTAAAGGTAACCTCACTGACAGCAACAGTAGATGTGAAAATACTTCTGTATCTCAACAACTTTCCCTACCTCTTCAGTAAAACAATATTTCTTATTGCTGACAATCCATAAGCTTATTATTTCCACAGATGTAGATAATAAAAATAGTTGATACAGAAGAAAAATCTCTTTTTAAAAAGTCTAAAAGCCTGAACATCATTGAATCCTCATGGTTATTTTCTGGGGAATGCCACTGAATCAGGAAATATTAAGTTTGATAGTGTTAAAGAAGAAAATATGTGGACACTTGTTAAAGAAGTAAGGAAAACTTTATTCAGGGCTATCACAGTAGTTGTCAAATGAAAGCACCATGGGAGAGATAACAAAGACAACTAAGGATTTACAACTGATTAGCATAATAAGAGCAGTTGATACATGAAACAATTATTAAGCAAGTTTAATGAAACTTTTTCTAAAAGGACTTATAAGGATTCCTCCTGAAGGCATGTCAAAGATTTAGACTATAAGGTAGAAGATGAAGAGTTGATGAGCTTTCAAGGGTGATCTGTTATTAATAGGGGCACGTATTCTTACTAAACTGACTTAATATGATTCTTCCTAAAGCAGCAAGTCATACCTAGCAAAAAGAGGACAAAGAAGGCCGAGTTCAGGTTCTAGTTGAGACGAGGATTCATAGGAGTCTAACAAAATCAGTCAAGGAGACAGCGATTGTTGGTAGCATGTTTTAGTAACTTCAAAATGAATGACTTAATCAATAAAGAGATTCATTTCCCTTTAATTTCAGTCTTCAGAAAAAGCAGCAGTCTCATTAATAGCTCTTCTTTTTTCATAAGTTCAACAAAGTTTTATGGATCAAATATTTGCTTCTATTGATAAAGACTTGTGCATAGAATATCTGATGATGTGGAGACAGACAATTGGTTGATCAAGATAAACCTCACTTGTACCATCAACACAGACAACAGTTTCCTTTACTGGTGTAGATTTAATATATTCACTTTAAAATCAAGATAACTGATTGTATATGGTATCATCTGGGGCTTCAACACTACCATTTTGTAGAAAATATAGCTTTCCAGCCTGGAAGCAATCTGTGGGACATGCTGAATAGGGGAAGATATAAATTTTGAAAATTCTCTTCTCTCACTGCTTTTCTTGTACTTTTAGTGATCTGTGGCTATTGAACAATATCCCCTCTAAACCTACAGACTTAAAAGAATAATCATGAAGCCCTTGCTCATAATTCTTTAGGTCATAAAATCAGTCAGGACTCAACTGGTTTGATTCAGTTTTGTGCTGTTTGGTTCTGCCTGGGGTGGCTTTCCTGAGACAGAATTAAACATGGTCCCATCAACCAGTGGTTTGTGCGATTATTGCTAACCTGACCACCTAAGTTCTCCTCTATATGGTTTCTCTCTTCCTATTTCTTCAACTTCCAGGTGTTCTCTTTCCAGACGTGCATCTTAGAAGGATAATCCAAACTTCTTAACACAGCGAGTGAGGCTGAAAGAACTCTTGAGGCATTAACCCAGAAGTCACAGAGCATTTCTCCAATCTATCAAACCCAGTCAACAGCATGGCCTAGATTCAGGGTGACAGAAAACAGGAACATAGTAGATAATCTTGACTTACTGATGAGAAGAATGACATTCACATGAAGGACTGGGTGAGACTGGTGGCAGGCATCTTTGCAGACAGTCAAATTTCTAAAGACACAATATTTCATAACCAGCCCCCAGGCAAGTATACCTACTTGATAAACCCCCAAAGTCAAATTAATCAGATTTGAAATCCAGTATTTCATGATCTACAACAGGTCTAGAAGTAGTAGGACTTCTCTTGATCCAAGGGCCTGAGAACTAAACACAAAAAATATCTTCTCTTCCACTTACTTCTTATATTCATTCAAAGGGCTACTGTTGTTTATCTCTGCTACCCATATTCCTGGCTTGCATGGCCTTGACCGTTCCTGAATTATCCAATATGGTCTTGCTTACTCATCTAGGGAACTCAGTACTAATTTTTATTAGGCTACTTTGATTTGCACCAGGAACTGCTCATGACCTTGTGATCTCACATTTTCCGAGGCTTCTCTCTTTCCACACAATCTGGTAGGCAAAAGAACTTGGAATTTTTTACACATAGGTTAGTGTTATGGATTAAAGCTGGTGGTCCACTTAACACCAGCTGAATTAAATCAGCATGGTGCTGAATGTAGATGGCCCACCTGAGGAAAGTTACCAGCATAAAAAGAGACATGGAGAGGAAGAGCTGTGGCATTGTGGGTTCTCCTAAGTGCTGCTGTTTGGAGCCATTGATTCTCCTGGAGGAGCTTGACAGGCTGGCTTCCCAAATATGAATTTGGCCATTATTATCAGAGGAGCTTGGGACCTTGTCACTAGAGTGGCTACGGTTTGCTTTGGGGAGCTCTGGTCCTTATGTTCAACATCACTTCCTGGCCCCAGAGGGGAAGATGGTTGCTGTTTAAACTCCAGGAGAAGTTGTCATGTTGACTTCCTGGCAGGTGGTCGACTGTTCTCATCCTCGGAGGAGCACAGGACCTCATTGTCACTAAGGATGGCTGTGGTACTTTTTGGGGAGCCGTAGTCCTTATTTGAGTATCGCTTTTTGGCTCCACTATAGAACCCTCAACCTACTAGCACAGATCTTTCATCCTGCTGGCATAGACTTTCTAGCTTCCACCGCTGGCCTTTGGGCCTTCCCAGAACAGACTTTGGTGTTATGGACAGATTTCCTGCACTTTCTTGTGTTTAACACTGGGTAACCATCATAAATAATATTACAAATTCTGTGTCCTGATTGTAATCTGTCTCCCTGCAACCCCTGACTACAGCAGATAGTTTTCAAAAAATAAAAATAAAAATGGAAATATCACTGGAAGCCAAAAAAGTAATATACATCACTTTCATCATTTAAAGAGGCTCAAGAAGAAAGGAAGTGAACTTCCCAGAATGATGAGGGAGAAATATATATCTATAGAAATGAACAAAATTTTGACAGTCATCTCTGCAGACTATCCACTACAGTTAATCTTGAAGCTTTCACGTTCATTTAACAAATTCTATAGTATCTTGCCACTTTTGACTAAAAGCAGACTTTGGGGACTGCTTTCTAATATTTTTCTTTAATTTTTTTTACCCAAACCTGAATGTCTTCATACCTTTTTTGTTTGGCTAGCCTAACATGCCTGAGTGGTTGGAGTCAGCCATTAAAGAACATCTCAAAATATGTTCATATAGTGATTAACATTTTTATGTCAACTTGTAATATATCAAGTCTCGCTAGTGTCAAATGCTAACCTAAAAGTGACAGAAACAGTACAAGTTATGATATGCATGTGAATGGAGTATGCTTTCTAAAGTTACTTGTATCACAATACAGAAATTTTGGATTTTATCCTCTGG
>RJWT010048757.1:0-11103 GCA_004365215.1 Cuniculus paca
GAGGAAAGGTTGTGAAGGAAAATACTTGCTATACTTATTCCTTGGTGAAATATCTCCAGGAAAATGTAAGATACTGCTAAATTCTTGGTTAAGTAATTTTGCTATAATACTTCTAATATAACTGAGATGTGCAATGAAAATGCATTTTCCTTATTTTCATCGCTAAGTGTTCTGGACTTCTACACAAGGCCACATCCACTAGGCAATGTGATGGGAAAATTACCAAAATCCAATATAATTGTCAACATAATTTGACTTAATAATTTAAATACCTTATTTCTGAACTCTTTTTATTCTTTTCTAAAATTAGGTACAAGTATACAGGAGAAAAGCTTACATAACCCCATGGAAGAGAGGGTTTGAAATGGTGACCATGGTGACTTGACTTTTCCCTGTGATTGTTATTTGGTAGCTTTTCCAGTGCAGTCTATAACACAAGCTATCTTTGGTTTCTCTCTCTTGAGTTAGTTAAAGCCCCAAGTAAGCTTCCTAGATACTATGGTCTCATATAGTCTATCTACACCCCTTTGAAACTTTACCATATTTTCCACATCCTTGGCCTAGGTGCACTACTTCTACCTCAGTTGTCCACATGTGTTCATTGTAGACTCTAGGGGAGGACTGCTGATTCTCAGCTGGGGTTTAGGCCATACAGAAGAAAACAAAAAAAAATATGTGCAAATTAGAGCCTGTTTTTCTTCTTTACGATGACACTGCCCTCTTAACCCTGTTTATCAAAGTTCGGTGCTGGTATGAATTCTGCCTAGGAGCATCCTCCTAGGAACTCAACAGATGGCAAAGCAAGAATTCCCACCTGTGTGCTTATAGCTATTTCCCTTGTCACTATGCCAAACCATGCAAGGGTGACTGGAAAAAATATGGAGTTCCCTCCTTCTACCTTGGTTATTTCCTCCCTCTTTACTACATAATTCCCTGACTAAACTTCTCAATGCCTCAGTATGAAAACCAACTTCTACCAAAGATAACAGGCTTTACTTGAGCAGGTTCTTTTTTAAGTAATGTTTTTGCAATTTAATTTTGTGGCTATAAAAATCTTCCTTGCTAGGTACATGATAAATGGATTTTATAATAACTGTTCTTAGCTTTAATCCCTAGCTCCCATTTCTCAAGAAGGCAGAAAATTAATGTTCCAATTATTTATGGCTATGTAACAAACCACCCAGACACTTAGTGATTTAAAATAGCAATCATCATTTATTTTGCTCACAAATTTACAATTTGGGCAGGATTTGGCAGGAAGAGCTCGTCTCTACTCAGAATTAACTGTGATAGTTTAACTGGACCTGGAAGATGCCCTTTCAGGATGGCTCACTCACATGGTGTCAAGTTGGTGCTGAACTGAAGTTATTGACCAGAGATCTTAGTGTCTTGTCATGGGACATCTCCAAAACCGTGCTTCTTCCTCATAGTATAATATTTGTGTTACGATTAAGGAAGCAAAAGAAAATAAAAGTTGCCAATTCTTAAATCCTAGCTGGGAAGAATCGGCTCTGAGCCACCTCTGCTATATTTTCTATGGCAAAGTTTTCGTAGAGTCTCCTATGTTCCAGACAGCTGAGGAGTTGAGGAAAATGAAATCTATAAACTTCATTTCTTGATTCATGCAGTGTAAAGAAGCAAGGGCCATCTTTAAGCAACAATGCTTGATTTAGTAATTCCCAGATAAATTAGGTCGTTCTAGGCTTTTGCAGTTTGTTATGCTCAAAAGGAAGTCAGGAGACAGATTGTCAAATGACGGTAGTACAAAAATGTAGCAAATTCATTCTTTCAAATAATAAAATCAAATCTATAAATCTCAGCAAATTTGTCAAAAACAGTCATCTAAGTGCTCTGAACATCAACGACAAAAATAAAGAAGTGTTTATTTATGAAAAATTGTAAACTATCAGGTAAGAAAATAGGAAACTCTAGCAAACTTGTCCAAGTTTGACCCTTCTTACAGCTCAGCTGGTACAATGGTGACATCAGGCAAGAGCTGACAAGAAAACCAAGCAGCTTCACTGATGGAAAGGCAGCACTTACTTTTCAGCAAAGAGCAAAAGTTATTCTCAGATTGTTAGTAAAAATAGAAAAATGTTAGAAAATGTACAACAAAGCATATGGCTTTACTTGCCTGAGTTCTTATCTCACTTGTAGAAAGCAGAAGATGCTAAAATTAAATAGGAAGTAGAAATGATAGAACAGTAGGTGCACTGTGTAATTTTTCTGCACATCTCTGGCTGTGGTGACACATGCTTACTAGAGAGACCCAAGAAAGTCTACACCTACCATCCCTTCCTGGTTTATATGGTGTTTGTATGAACACAAAGGAAGGACATGAGAGTACCCAAGCTCTCTATGCACTGATAGAGAGGCTATGAACATAAAGAAGCAAAATCTTGAGAAGGCTTCTGAAAAGAAAAAGTGGAATAAACCAGGTAACGCCTGAATTTTGAATGCATTCATCAACCTATAAAAAAAAAGACCATCAGGAGATAGTGAGAGCCTTTATAGGCTCAATCAAGTAAAACAACCAACACCCTTAAGGGGAAAATCAGAATCCAGAACTTCTTAAATACATGATCATAATGTCTAGTTTTAAATTAAAAATGGGAAGATTTAACACATATGCAAAGAACAAAATTATCAAGAGAAACTCTGAATGAGCCCAGATGTTACATTTGGCAAGCAGAGATGTCAAAGAAATGATCATAAGTATACCTGAAGAATTAAAGAAAGTCTATTTAAAGAGTTAAAGGAAAATACGATGGCAACATTCCAATGAATAGTGCAATTCAATGAAAAAATAGAAAATCTTTTTTAGGATGAAGCAAAATGAAAATCCTAGAGTTGTCCAAAAAGAAATAATCTATACACTTGATGATAGATGAATAGAAATTATCCATCCTGAAGAACAGAAAGGAAAACATTGAAGAATAATTAGCATGGCCTCAGAGACCCGAGGTGTAACATGAAGCGTACCAAAATATTTATAATGGAAGTCTCAGAAGAAGAGACAGAAAAAGAACAAAAAGGGGTCTATGTAATATTCTCAAACCAGTTATGGACAGAAATTTTACAAATATAATTTTAAATTAATTAATTTTAAACTAATTAGATCCAATGCAATCAATGATGTCCAACTAAGATAGTCACAGAGATCTATATCTAGACACAATATTGTCAAGCTCCTGAAAGTCAATAAATAAAAGAAAATTTTGATAGCAGCAGAAAAATAAACTTATCATACACAGAACAATAATATGAATAATAGATAAATTCTCCACAGAAACAATATATGTTAGAAAGTGGAATAAAAAGTTCTAAGTATTTAGAAAAAATGTAAGCCAAAAACACCCTATACAATAAATTACCTTTCAAAAATTAATACAAAAATATAAATATTTTTGTTTCTTAAGAAAAGAGAGAAATAAATGTTACCACAAATTCTACAAATCCTCTATGAGAAATGTTTATGAAACTCTCAGGCTGAAAGGGAAAAAAATCTTTCAGAAGGTAGATAAAATCCACAGAAAGAAATGAAGATTGGAAATGATTAAAAATAAAAAGAAATAAGTAAATATAAAATAGCATAACATTTTTCTCTTTTTATTATGACTTCATGAAGTATTATTGAATAATACCTAGAGCATTTAACACTCAATTGGGGGTTCATAACATACTGACATGGAGTAGAGTTGAAAGTAATACCAAAAAATGTTGAAGAAATAGCACTTTGGAAGAGAAAATTTGCTCTGTTTACTTCGATAGACTTAACTATTTCTTACTGGAATTAAATCACCTGAGTAGATCCAGTAAGTCAAAAGGCATACTCTAACTTCTAGAGCAACACTAAGCAATAACTCAAAAATGTATTTTAAAAATCAACAAGATAATTTAAAAAGGACAATAAAAACTCTGTCACACCAAAAATGGATGAAAAAAAAAAGCAATGTAAAAAACAAATATAACAATAATAAATCAAAACATATTAATATTTACAGTAAATATGAATAGACTAAACACTCCACTCAAAAGGCAGAGATTGGAGCTGCAGATGGAACTCCGTGGTAGTTTTACCTCAAGCATGCATGAGGTTTTGTGTCTGATTTCCAGCACTGGCAAAAAAGGAAATCAAAAGTTGTCAGGTTGGATATAAAATGCATAATTCATGTGTTATTTATGACAGAAACAGTTCAGGTTCAAATATAGATACATATAAAAGAAAGAAAAGAATTGCAAAAGATACACAATACAAACATTATAGTTACAAATTAAATAGCTAAAATGGCAAAGGAAAGCACTGAAAAGAAAGAAATAGAAATAAAAAGAACATTTTATTATCACAAAAGTTTCTATATATAGGGAAGATAAAATAATTATAAATGTATACATATTAAAAAGACCCTATAACACATGTAATCAAACCAACAAAATTGAAAATATAAGCAATACATAGTTACACTTGGAGATTTTAATATCTCATTCTCAATAACAGATGAAACATGGAAAATCACCATACATAAAGAAAACTTGAGTGATAATATCAGTTAATTTGACTTACTGACATTTATGAACCATTTTACCCAAACAAGCAAAATGTACTTTGTTTTCAAGAATACATAGAATATTCTGCAGGGTAGACAAGATTCTAGGACGTAAACTCAGTCTCAGTAAATTTAAAAGGCTGAAAAATCGTTCAATATCTGTATTTACTAACAAATTAAACAAAACTAGAAAATAATAAATGAAAGTACCTAGGAAGAGTTCCAAATATTTAGAAATTAGCACATGGCTAAAAAAAAAAAAAAAACCACAAGAGAAATCAGAAAATGCATCAAACTGAGTTAAAACAAAAGCAAAATATCAAAAGTGATAAGATTGTGATAAAGATTTATTGTTATTTTAGAAAAAAAGGAAATTTTCAAATTAATAGTTGATATGCTTAAAATCTAGAAAAAGATCAAAATAAATATAAGCAGAATAGCTAATCATAAAAATCAAAACAAAATTATAAAATAGAAAAACAATATCAAAATATAGAAATAAAAAGCTGGTTCTTAAAGAGACCAAAACATTGAGAAATTTTTAACTAAGCTGATCAAGAGCGGTAAGAAAGAGACAGATTTTAAAAATCATCAAAAGAAAGAAAGCAGAGAAAAAGTACCCTGTAGAAATTGAAATATAAGAGACTATCAAATATAATTTACTGCCAATAGATTAACCTAGCTAGGTGAAATATGAAATGAGCAACATCTTAGAAAGATACTGGTTCCTAAACTAAAGAACAGACAAGCTAAATGGACCAATAACAAGCAGAACATATTACTAGTAGTTAAAAGTTACCACATAAAGAAAAAGCCAGGCCCAAATGGTTTCAACCAGGAATTCTATCAACTATTTCAAAAGTAAAAAATGTATATTCTCCACAAGCACTTTCCAGCAATACAGAAAGATTACTTTTCCTCTCGCTCGATGATCCTGCAATAGAGTGCCTAAGTCAGGTAAGGGGAAGGTACTGGGGGACAATTGTGATTTGGAAGTAGAATTGCCTATATTTAGATTGGAATGTACCTGCCCCCACATTTCTATTCATGGGGTTTGGAGGATTAAGGACAGAGTGAGTCTTTATTTTATTCTTTTGGTGAATCTTAGAAAGACAAAATATTATAGAAAGTTATTCCACACCATGAAAACACAGTAACAGTAGGGTAGAGACTATGGAGAATTATATTCAGTGTGCAACTACTCTACATTTGAAGAAATTACAGATCATTCATAACATGGAAGAGTTGGGTTAGTAAACAGGAAATACCAAATTCGGAGTAAAGAGTAAGGGGCCAGATTCCCTAGAAAATAGAATCTGAAAGAATTTGGATGTATGTGATGTCCCAAGAAATGTTCAACAGAAAACACCTGTAAGAACATTAGAGATGAAAAGATTGCGTTCCAAAGACCTGGGTGTCAAGCCATGCTGCTTGCCCTCCAAATCCCAAGAATAGAAATGTGGGGGTAGGTACATTCCAACCTAAATATAGACAGTCTTACTTCTAAATCATAATTGTCCCCCAATACCTCCTTCTAACCTGACTTTGGCACTCCATTTTCTTCCCAAATCTTTGTGTTTGTAAACTACGAGCATAACATCTTTGTATTTGTAAGCTAGGAGCATAACATCTTTCTTTCTGTGCATCTTTTTCTTTTCTTTTTCTTTTTCTTTTTCTTTTCTTTCTTTCCTTTTTTTTTTTGACAGAATCCTTTCTCCATTGGAACAATAGTACCACTGAACTAATAGGAATAGAAACAACAAGAGAGACAACAGAAAAAGCATGAGATTTTAAAATTATCTTGATGAGAGTGTACCTATTCTAGATGATGCTCTAGGACATACATACATATTGTAAGAAACCTTTAGATATATGGATGCATTATAGTTAACATTTCTAGCCTTACTGTAGCCTCCTTAGTCCTAAAAAAAAAAAAAGATGTAAAATATATTGAAAAGTTCCCATGATGCCTACCGATTCTTCAGATTGAGACATTAATTATCTCAGCTGGCAATATTTAAACGTCATTACATTTCCACTATCTAACAGAATAAAGTTCAGCAAGTTGTTCTTATCATTCTTTTCCTCCCAGCATTTCTAAAATACTGTTAGGACTGCAATGTAGAATAATGTGTTGAGATAAAATGACATAATGAAAACTGCACAGACCTTGAAGGCAGAAAAAAACTTGACTTCCAATCCTAGCTTTTCAGGATTTTGCCAATGACAAACACACCATGCTCCTTTGAGGATGAGTTACTCATGTAAATGAAAAGGGGTTGTTTTGAAAATTAAACGGGGCAAATGTATATAGAATTCTAATGTTAACATAAAATCACTTTAAACCTTTTAATATACTGAACTAAATTTATATGTATGTATTCAGTCCATGAATGGGAGGAACAGGGCCAAATGTCAAGACATGAAAAAGAAAAGAAGCATCAAAAGACACTCAAGAAAAAGTAGTCCATTTGCCTCTATGTGTAAGAGAGAGAGATGGAGAAAGAGAGACAGTGACAGAGAGGCAGAGACAGAGATGGTTTTATTCCTCTAGCACTATTTCAAAAGAAAAGATGATATCAACCAGATGCTTTGTTTCTTTTCTCTCCTTTTTTAGTACTGTCACATAGCAGAAGCATTCAATTTTACGAGCCCCATAGCAGGTGCGTGGGGAGGTCATGTGAGCTAGAAGAAAACATGGATGTGGCTGACTTTGTCTCTGTCTTTTAGCCAACTTCTGGGAGCACTTGTTTCTAAGATATTATCCTGGCTATTACGTTTGTGAAGAATGGAACAAAGATGTCAACTGAGGCCATGAAACATCTACTAACTCATCTCAGCTTCAATTTCCTTCTCAGCAAAACAGAAATAGGACTGAGAGTGTGGCAAATAATGTGTGAAGGATCTAGTACATATTAGGTAATAAATGAATCATGTCTCTAATGATCTCATTGTGCAAAAACAAAACATTCTCTTCCATGCCAATCAAAATAAATGAGATGAGAAACATTGATAAAAATGATGATTTTCAATGACAACTTTCAGTTTTCATATGCCATCTGTGAAAATAATCATATTTACATCTTCATATTGTTGCTGAAATCTAATTTTTCTTGCACTAAAAAGGCATGCAAAGGACGAGAATGAAGAAGCATGAGGCTGTCCAAAGTAATGGATATCCTCTAGTCATGAGTCACATTCCTAGCAAGCTATGTGAGAAATTCCTGAGATAATAACTTGCATTCCCACTACTGTAGAAATGGAACTATTTATTGTTGTCATTATCTCAACTATTATCATTATCACTATTCTGTGAATCCCCAGACAAACCAATTAATTCCTAAGGGAATCCTGTGGTATGTATGAGTTTCATGTCTGTACAATTCTACCTGGAAAAGTCCCAAGCACTTTTGAAGACTTGTCCATATCCAAACTGAACTCGCAGTGTTTCCCACGAGGCAGCTGCCTGCCTGGCTGTCCTGTCTTGTGCAGCTGGAATACAACCCTTCTGCTTTCCCCAGTTCAAAATCTCAGATTCATAGCTTACTCATCCATTTATCTCTTTCCTCTCTTCTTAGGTATTGCACTGCTCTATTCTCGGCTACAGAATCATTAAGTATCTTCTAAATTTGTTCTCTCGATTCCCTGCCTTATTTTCAAGACCTGAAAAAAAAAAAAAAAAACACAGACACAAAAACTCTCAACAATGTTTCCACTGATAACATTTAAGGAAGATATTTCAGGTTAATGATTCTTTCTCAGAGTGCTATTTTGAAAAATGAGAAACTTGAGAGTCAACTCACACTATAAGAGAGCCTGAGATGCTCAAAAACAAGAAGCTCTCTCGTTTAGGATTGAGAATTTTTGGATATCCTGGATTGCTTTTCTTCTTGGAGACAGTCAATTCTTCTTCCATGTTATGACTGCACTTTTCCTGTTGCAACATCAATTATATTCCACTCTAAAATTTTACTTTGGTACTACTCTACCTTCTAAAAACCAACCATCATATCTTATTCTCCAAGTCAGCTCAAATCTTAGAACAAGATGGTCATTATAACAAGTCCACTATAAATGACACCTAAAGATTTTGTGTAATACACAGGAATTAGATGTAAACAAAGTGGCACTGTCACATCTGTGGTGCACCACTAACCAAAGTTCTAGAGAACAATTCCAGAGGACAAAAAACGCAGTAGCCAAAGTATAGTAGAGGTCACTTACTCTGAAGAATGATACTGATACATTTCATATATATATATATATATATATATGTATATATTTATATTATATATATGTTTATGTTTTTATATATTTATATTTATATATCAAAAAATGGGAGAAGCAAAATGTAATAATTATGAAACAGTCTACCTCTACTGATACTTTTAAAAGACTCATTTTAGCAAAAGTAGGAGGGAAAAATCATTTTTCCACCTTGGTATCAGGTTCATGAATTGGGAGGGACTGCAGAACAAATGCAATGGGCACTTTCCCCAAGGACCTGTGCCGCTTCATTACCTCTGGCTGGGCTGATGACTCCTAGCACCTGCATTTCTTCACTCAAGAGCTGTCCCTAGCCCATGCCTAGCCTGCTTCACCCACCTCTGAAGCATTCTGGATAAGTTGTGTATTATCTTCCCCCCAGGAGTTGTCTTCAGCCAATTGGCGAAAGGAGTTGGTGAATCAAAAGTCCAACAAACTTTTCCGTTAGGCAGAACAACGTGGAGATATTATTTTATGCTAAACTTCAGGGTTTCCCCAGCAGAATTAAGACTGAGTACACCATAAAGGGAGACACTTTGGTAATATACATTTTGTTGAGTGCTTTTTCTTCATTGTCTCATTTCCTCGTCTTCTATCACTGTTTTTCTGTTTTCCCAAATTACTTACTTGCCGATGAATCTGTGTTTTAAGGTCTATTTCTGAGACAAACTAAGCCAAGATTTAATTTCACTCACCATAAAAGAAACTGAATCAGAAATAGTAAAAACTCTAAGTTAACTAAACTTCTGATTCTGTTTGAGCAATTATTCAGAACCCACGGTGGCAAAGATAGTGAAGACAGAGCTGAAGACAGCATTAATTTCAAAAAGTAGAAAATTATCAACATTTTTAATGTGGTAATTAGAAAATGCAAAAACAGCTATTAAGGATAAAATGGAAAGCAAGAGAAGAAATACTAGGTGAACTTTTTCCAGGAAGAAGTAGTAATGGCAATGTGAAATTAAGGGACCATTATGCACACACTAGCATGTAATAATCTCTCTCACAGGAATTTGGGAACAACTTCAGAGACACTGATAGTTGAGAACATAAACACTGAAAACAGACTTTTGAGTTCAGATCCTAGCCTTTCTATTTATTATCTATGTGACATTGAACAAATCAATGCACCTCTGTGTGTCTAAATTTGGTCATCTATAAAATAAAGTTGCCTATCTCCTGCCTCTTTATTTATACAATTAAACATAGGTGTAAAATTATGATAGTAAATTAAAAATGTTATAAATAATAATTTGTTTTATTTATGTGGTTAATTAACTCAGAGGGAAGAAAATGGGAGAAATGCAAGAAAATCAGAGATAAGACAGATCATGAATGATCACAAATTTCTTGCTAAAGAACTGTTCATTGCTTAAACTCTAACAAACTACATGAGCACAAGAAAAATCCAACCTGCCAAATTTTGTAACTAAAATTTTACTAGAACACAGCTACTCTCAATTTGTATATCATCTACGACTGTATTTGTACTACAGTGGTACAATGACTCGTAAGGTCAAAATCATTTATTATCAGGCATTTTACTGAAAAAGTTTGCCAAACCCAGCTATAGAATGGAAGAGATTGTGTTAAGATTAACAAGTCAGATTTCATGATCTTCAAAAGAGGAAGGTTTGGTGTATAGAGAAAAATGGATACATTGGGAGTTGATGAAGAAAGGGTGGAATAAAGATTTCAAATTTGCAAGCTGCAGTGCATATGTAGTCTCTAGATGAGTTTCATTTTTTTCATAGTGCTCATATATTTTATATTAGTTGTCAATATTTATCATAAAGAGTTCTCACTAATAAAACTTGAATTTCTGACTTTTATAGAAAAGTGACAAAATCATCTATAACTTCAAAGCAGCTGACTTATTTACACCAGGCATGTGTTTTCCAAAACATCACATCCTCTGCTACTTTCTCTCAGCTTCGCTCACGTCAGAAATACTCTGCCAGTGATAGGCCCAAGCGCAGGGAGGATGGGAGAAGGAGCGCTTTGCTCTCAAAATAGTGGCCCTGAGAGACAGACGGATGAATACAAACAGGTAAAAAAAGAGAGTACCCTGAGAAGAACCTGAACTATGAGATCAATTCATTTATTTATGAGAGAAAAAAGGTGTAAGATGGCAAAAGGAGAACATGTTTAGGACCAGTTGCTTGGAAAGGTAAGAACCAGGAGGTCCACAGAAGGAGCACGTTAGTGAATAAAAATCACCGCTAGTCCACAACGTTGCATTTGGTTGATGTATAAGGTTGTCTTGGGTGAGAGCCATAGAAGGAACTGG
>RJWT010048758.1:0-11112 GCA_004365215.1 Cuniculus paca
TGCAGACTGCTGTGCACATGGACATGTGGCCATTTTCTGGTGGTCACTATCATTCACACAGAGACCCTGGGCACTGGCACCTGCTCCCCTCCTCCTCTGGATCAGGCCCTTCTTCTAGGCCCACATAGAAGCAGAGTGCTAAGCAGTAAAGAGAGAACATGGTTGGTGAGAGGGGCAGGAGGGGAAGGGAGACCGCTTCCTGCAGTGAGATGCCTCCTGGCCGTCTCACAGGTGTTGGCACCAGGGCTAGGGCCCCAGCGAGGTGAATGTGGCTCCATGTGTATCACTACTCAGCTTGGAGTGTTGGCAGCCACATAACTGGCAGCGAATGGTTCCACAGGACCTTTTGAAAGGGAAGAGGCTGGCTGGGGCTCTAGACTTTGCTCTTTGGTCTCTGCAACCTCGATGGAGCACCATGCCAGCCTGTGGGGAAGACACCAGCCCCAGGGCCATTCAGGCCCAGGGCTCACAGCCACTGTGACTAGTGCAAGCAGTGAGAGCCAGCCTGCCTGGGTAGAGGAGGCTGAGTCAGGATGTGGGGAGTCTGGTGCCCACTGAAGACAGGGCTGACAGCTCCCTGGGGGTGAGTGGTGTGGGCTGGTTGTGATCACACTGAATGGTGATTCTGTGCTATGCCTGGCGCTATGCACTTTGTGTGCGTGTGCTTTATCATGAGCTGCAGTGTGCCCCACAAATTCACATGTTGAAACATCTCAGAATGTGATTGTGTTTGGAGACAGGATTTTTAAAGAGGTAATTAGACAAAATGAAACCAAACATGGTGGTATCCACTTGTAATGCCAGTGCTCTGGGAGGAAAGGGCAGGAGGGTGGCAAGTTCAAACCCAGACTAGGCAATTTAGCAACTTAGTGAGAATTTGTCTCAAAAACAAAACAAAACAAAACAAAACAAAACAAAACAAAACAAAAGGCTGGGAATGTATCTTGATCCACAGTCCCCAAGTTCAATCCCTAGCACCTCGGGGTGGGGGGAGTCATTAGGGTGGGTCCTAATCCAGGATAACTGGTGTCCTCATAAGAGATCAAATGTCACTTGTAAGACACACAGATGGGCACGATGTGAAAACAAAGGGAGAGGATGCCACATATGAGCCAAGCAAGAAGCTAGCCCTGTTCTCACCTTGATCTTAGACTTGTAGCCCCCAGATTTGTGTGAAAATGACTACCTGCTCTGTGGTGCTTTTCTATGGCAGCCTGAGTAGACTAATACATCCAACATCTTGTCTAATCTTCACCTCTGTATAGAGAGCCTTTCCCAGACCTTGTCACCGTTTTGGAAGTTTATATTTGTAATCCCAAGAGAAAGTTATTGGAATTCTACCAAGTTAATTCCAGTCTACCACTTCCAGTGTGACCCATGGTGAGAATAAAGACATTAAGACATATTTATAGTTATGGAGAGCCAAGGGGCTCCTAAGTCCAGCCAGGATGAAAGTTCACTGGACCAAAGGCCTCAACCCAGGACTGGATTTTATTAATTGTGAAGAACGGAGTGACTTGAGGATGAATAACTGAAAAAGGAGATAAAAGAGAATATCAGGAAATAGAAAGATATCCTCTGTTCCTGGATAGGCAGAACTAATATTATTAAAATGGTCATACTAGCAAAAGTGATTTATTAATGTAATGCAACCCCAATCAAAATACCAATAGCATTCCTCACAGAACTAGAATTAATATGGAACCAGAAGGGACCCAGAATAGTAAAACCAATCCTGAGCAAGAAGAGCAAGGTAGGAAACATCACAATCATGGATTTCAAGTTATATTACAAAACTACTGTGATAAAAACACAACACCACACAAACACTAATAGCACGAGGATGCAAACAACTTCAGGCACAATTATCTGATGTTTGACAAAGGGGGCAAAAATGTACATTGGAGGAAAAATAGTCTCTTCAAGTGGTGCTGGAAAAACTGGTTACATACATGTAGAATGAATCTACGCCTTTGTCTCTCACTGTGTAAAAAAATCAAAATGGATCAAAGATCTAGATATTAAAACAATCTGCTGGATAATAAAATAGGTAAATCTCTTGAAGACATAGGCATAGGCAAAGACTTTCTGAACAGAATCCCAATTGCACAAGAAGTAACATCAACAAACAAAAGCTTCTGTTCTACTAAAGAAATAACCAATAGAGTGAAGAGACAAACTGAAGAATGGAAAAATAGTTTGTCAGCTACCCTGTAGACAGAGGACTAGTATAAAGAACTAAAAAAAAAAAATTAGACTCCCAAAAATATAAGACCCAGTCAAAAAATGGGCAATTGTGTCACACACCTCTCAGAAGTACAAATAGCCAATAAATAAATGAAACAATGTTTAACATCATTGGCCATGAGAGATGCAGATTAAAACAACAGAATTAAGGCTGGCAGCTTTCTGAGGCTGTTGGTTTCAAGCAGGAGTCTAAAGTGGTATCTTTCTATGGTCTGTTACCCATTTCAGAACTTTAGAAATGTAATGGTCAGAGCCAGGTATATAGCTCAGCGGCACAGCGCCTGCCTGGCAAGTGTGAGGTTCTGAGTTCAATTCCTGGTGCCCAAAAAGCCAAAAACCCAAAATAAATAATCCCTGTGAGTGTATTCATTAAAAAAAAAAGAAATGTAATGATTAATTCATTAGAAAGATACACTCCCCCACCCTTCCATCCCCATGAGTCTGCCACCACAGGCAGGGAGAAAGGGAGGCCATGACCCCCAGCAAGCCTGCTCCCCTGGCCTGGAGGAGAAAAGGCCATGCCCCCTGATGGGCACACCACTTTGGGCCAGAGAAGAGGAAGGCACACCTGGGAGGCCCCACCACCATCAGGGGACCATCAGTGAGCTGCTACCCTGCACCTCTCGACCACCCCGGGAACCTCAGATTGGAGGACGAAGGAGCAGGGTGCAATCTCAGACCTGTAGCCACCCAGAACAAGTCCAGAAGACATAGACACAAAAGAAATTAGAAGTCACACACCTGCAATTTCTGAAATGATAGCAACTGAAGTGAAGAGACAGCTTAGTGATTGCTTTGCATGTCTGTGTCTGGTGGTCTGAGCATCTATTTAGAGGATAACAATGTGCATTAAAGTAACTATGGTTGATTTCCTACTGTCTTGTTTTTGAAATCTAGTATCATTCCCATTGTTTTGTTTCATTTTATTTTGTTTTATTCTCTTTAAAAAAATAAAACAGATTTAAGATATGTTCATTTACCAGCTTCCAACAATGAATGTAATCATTGTAAGCAGCCATTGTACATTAATAAACATTTTCAAAAGGAATTGAACTCAACACTTGGGTTCCAGTCTCTGCTCCCATCCTGACCTTTAAGGCCTTTAATCTTGTCCCTTCATATCAGGGTGGGAAGAGAACATATCTCAGTGGTTTCCAGCCACAGACAGCTCCATTTAGGAAGGAGGCAGGGAGTAGGTCCTTGTGCTGAGAGTAGAGAAAGAGAGGCAGAGAGATTTACTGTGTATACTTGTGACCAGACTCCTGCCTGGCGATGCTTTTGGAAAACCAGGATCCTCTCCCCTAGGGCTACTTGGCAACTGTGCCAAAATTCCTCCACCCAGGGATAGGAGGTAGCAAATGAAATACGAGAAAAGAACAAATGAGATGGAACATGATTCATAAAAATGGATATTTTATTGAGCACTTGTTGGACACAGGGAGAAGGGCTGAAGTGGGAGGGGGAAACTCCTCCTCAGGTCCTTCTGCTCCATCCCCTGGAGGGTGGGGTGAGCACTGGGGACCTAAGAACATTCTGCAGCAGACACACTTTTCTCCACAGTGCTCCCTCCATGTGTGACCTGGCATTTGTATCTTTTGTGAGATCTCCACTGGTTGGGCATCAGGGTCAGGTAGCTGCTGGCCCTGTACTTGTTGTTGCTCTGTTTGGAGGGCTGGGTGGTCTCCACACCCTGGGTAATGAGGGTGCCATCTGCTTTCCAGGCCATTATGGTGGCTGGGTAGAAGTCATTTATCAGACACACCAATGTGGCCTTGTTGGCCTTGAGCTCTTCAAAGGAGGGTGGAAATAGGGTGACTGATGGGGCAGCCTTGGGTTGACCTGTGAGGATGGAGGATGGGGTATAAGTCAGCAAGGAGTGCCCAGGTATTGGGGATCCTCCATACCAACATCTCTGACCATTTATGTTATAGCCATTTTGTTACCTGAGGTCCCTCTGTCCTTTCTCATTCCTCTATTGTCTACTTGTGTCCCCTGGAGAACAGACAGCCCTACACTTTCCTAGAAGCCCTTCCCAAGTCATTTCTCCCAGGTGACCTGGCCCAGCCCCTCCCTCTGTAACCTCAGCTTTCCTGTTGTCATCAAGGAAGGCTGTTCCTTCCTCCCTGCTCTCTGGAGTCTGAGCTTGGAATCTGGCCGTGACTGCCTGAGTCCTCAGACCAGGCCACTAACTTGCTTCATTCTTCCAGAGCCTAGAGCTGCCCCTGTGAAGTGTGAGTCCCCATCCAGCCTGGGGTACATGGGAAGAGCTGAAGTCTGTGGCTGCCATACTGGAAACCTAGCGCCTCCTGCCTCCCTGAGCAGCACGCTGTGCTCAGTCCTGGTCCACTCGGCTCTCCCCAGGAGTAGTAGGCTCCTCCCAGACAAGCCTGGGTGCTCCTCCAAGGCTCTGCCGTCTTCCCTGTCTCTATTGGCCTGATCACAAGACCCTTCACCTTGGCTGTGTTCTTGAGGCTGCTCCTTCCAGATTATGGGTACAGCAGCCTCTGATGACTCCTGATTTTACCTGGAGCCAAGTTGCTTTTTTTTTTTTTATTTTTATCTTTTTGAGACGGTTTCACTATGCAATTCAGGCTGAGCTTGAACTCACTTTATAGCCCTGACTGATCTCAAACTCCCAGAAATCCTCCTGCCTCAGTCTCCAGAGTGCTGGGATTACAGTGTGTGCCAGTATGCCCAACTGCCAAGTAGCTTTTTGAACTTCCTGTTCCCCTATTTCTTATTTCCTGAGTCTACTGTACTCTTTGAGGAAGGTAAGAGACTGACCATGAGGTTGCAAGGGAAGGGGCTGGGCAGCCTAGAGCGAATCACACGTTCTGACTTTTGTTAGCCTCTGCACAGGGCAATCTCCTGAGTCCCTAGAGGTGGATGTCACAGCCTCAGCCATGTCCCTCTTTTGTAGTTCTCCTAGCCTGAAGATAGGCATCCAACTCTCAGCCCAGGCCCTGGAGCCTAGAGGATTATTTCTAGTGCTACCCAGAACTTGATACTTATCCCCATTTGGGCAACTGGTCTACAGGAGGGGAAATAGCCCCTGCCCCTGGCCAGATCCTAACTCCAGGTCTCAGACCAGGCCACACCTCACTGTTGGACTCTGAAGGTGGCTGCTTCTGCTTCTGGGGCCATTCCTGCTGGTTACCTCAAGACCACCCACCTCCTCAAGGCCCCTTGGGGAAAGGTAAAGTGTTAATCTCTGAGACTAGGGAGGAACAGAGGGAAAGAAGCGTCTAGATAGAGGATGGATTTTGCCGAGGCAGCAGGAGGGTGGGACAGACTGAGAAAGGTCATGAGAGCCACTTACCTAGTACAGTGAGCTGGGTTCCGCTGCCAAAGACAAACCATGGTGACTGAGACTCAGACCAAAAGCCGTGGGGCCAGCACCTGGGGCCTGCCTCCTGGGGGCGGGGCTGGAGAGGGAACCTGCTGGGTGAGACAGGCATATGGTTGCAGAGGGTAGGCTGTTTCCTTGGTGGATGGCAGGCAGGCCAGAGGCCTTCCCCTTGTCCCAGGCAGGCATTGTACATAGTCATAGAGTCACCCTACATGTGTCCCCCACCTCCCGTCTTTCTGAGGCTGTCAGTGCGATGGCAATGTTGGGCACAGTAAATCTCTGAGTGACACATGTTCGCAGGTGAACATGGCATGGCAGGAAGTCCTGAACTGTCTCATTTTAGGGCCTCTGAGTCCCTTTCTTATGAATCTCCCATGGGCCAGCCAGGTTGACTCCTCGTGGAACCATGGACACTGGGTCATTCCTGACTCCTATGGGAAGACTCTTCTGCTTTCATGTCTATCCATAGAGATACAGCTCAGTCTTACTGTATTCATGAGCTCTTCTCCGATCTTTTAGACCACTTTTTCCATTCATTCATCATCCATTCATCTGTCTTCATTTGTCCATCCATCTGTGCATCTATTCCTCTGTCTATCCATCCATCCACATATCTACCTGTTCACCTGTTTATCATCTTCCATCTATGCATCCTTTTGTCCATTCATTTAACTGTTCATCTGTTTGTCTATCCATCCATCGTGTATCCATATGACCAACTACTCATCTATCCATCCATCTTTCCATCTATCCACCCCTCTCTATCTGTCTTAGTCATGGATCCATCCATCTGTACATCTGTCCTCTTTGCACCAGGCACTGTCTCACATGCTGGAGACATGGTAAAGGCACCCTTGGCTCTCACCTTCATCTCCCTCTGATACTTCTCAGGTGAAGACCCACAAGGCCCTCATCACATTCAAGTCTGAGGTTGCTCTCAGTTTGTGTTGCACCTGATATCTCTGCAGGATGCAACATGAGGTCTGTCCATCTTTCCAATGACCCCCTGCCACTGTCTCAGATCGCCCACTCTCCTCTTTCTCTAGGTTTTCTTTCTCCCAGGCCCATGTGTGGCTGCTAAGTCCTGCTTCTCTGCCATCTTCCTACATTGTGCACTCCCACTACTGCCCATATGGTGAAGCTTGAGTCTGTTGCAGCTGCAAACCATCTCAGCTCCACCTGAACTACATGCTGACCATCTCTAACTGGATGACCAACAGGAAGTTCCAACTCATCATGTCCAAATGAGATTGACCCTAACCCAGTTCTTTTTATGTCTTCATCTCATCACATTGGTCATAAGTGCTCCTGTGCCCCATGTTGGAAACCTGGAGCTATAGACTGAGTCACCATATTTCCCACTCTGACACGGCTTGTGTGTCCTTAGATGTTGCATCAGAATATCCTTTTTTTGTGTGTGTATGTGAATATCCCTTTTTGAAGTGAAAACAAGATTTGAAATACAGTGGTACCTTGGTTCATATACTTAATTCTTAATTTTGTGATTCTGGTAGACTGAATTTCAGATTCAGATTTCCTCATCAGATCAACATTGAACCTAACCATTGAATTTTGTTCAGTTCTTGTCCAATTCTGTTTGTGATCAGAATCATGGAAAGAATTAAGTTCGTGAACCAAGGTACCACTGTAATTAAGAAACAATAAACCACCCTCTGAGGTCCCAAGTCCACAAGAACCCCCAGGTTTTGCCTATGTCAATTTTAATTATCAACTCCCTTTTCTACAGGATCTAGCAGTGAGTCGGTGCTGACTGTCAGGGGTTGGCCCAGTGTACTTCCACCTTAAAAGCTGGTCCAGTAAGCAAGAGTTTGTCTTGTGATGCAAATATAAGAATTTTTAGCTTAAACATCTTTATTGTTTTAAAATTACAAGAAAAAACACAATTAAGCAATATAGAAATACATTTTTGAAGTGTAATCTTTATCTCCTGCTAGTTAATTTCCTTTTTAAACTGTGATAATACATATAGTGTAAAATTTTCCACTTTAACTACTTAAGCCAAATAAATGGCATTAAATATGTTCACTTTATTGGGCAACCATCACCATTATCCATCTCCAGGACCTTTTAATCTTTCCAAACAGAAACTCTGTACCCATTAATCATTAAGTTCACACTCCTCCTTCACCAGTCCATGTTAACCTCTACTCTACTTTCTGTTTGTGTGAATTTGCCTGCTCTAGATATCTTATATGAGTGGAGTGATACAATACTTGTACCTTTGAGTCTGGCTCATGTCACTGAGCAGTGTCGTCAAGTTTCATCGATGTGGTAGAAGATTTTTGAAATAAATTTTTGATTAATAAACCTACTTAAAAGTAATACATCATTTTCTCAAAAGCAAATGAAGGAAACAAGTCTTAATTCATCAACGGTAGAATCATCAACAATAACCGCTCTTTTTCCCAGTGCAGGAGATCAAGCCAGGTCTTTGTACATGCTAGGTAATTGCTCTGCTATGGGGCTACACCCTTTAACCCAGAAATAATAACTCTTAATAGTGAAAAACTATGTGCATTCGCAAAATCTGAAAATGAGGTAGGATATCCTTTGTGACTTTTACTTTGTATTATTATTATTATTTTTTTTTTGGCAGACCCAGGGGTTGACCTTGCGACCTTGGGCTTGCCAGGCAGGTGCTTACACCATTGAGCTAAATCCCCGGCCCACTTTGTATTATTTTGGGTGTTCTATTCAATGCAAAAAAGAAGAACATGAGGGTATAAATATTAGAAATAAAGAGAATAGTTTGAAAAGTTGCCAAATGAAACAGGAGGCTAGTATATTAAAATTGATAACTTTATTCTCATCATCAATAACAAATCAGGTTCCTGCACTCTAGGAGAGTAAGGTAGGAGGATCACAGGTTCAAGATTACCTTGGGCAACAGTGTCTTAGCAAGATCATGTGTCAAAATAAAAAAAAAAAGTAAAAAGAGGCTAGGAATGCAGCTCAATCTGAAGGCTCTGGGTTCAATTACCAGTAGCAGGGAAAAAATTTAAAAATAACTATTTAGGTTATATAATGGGAGTTAATCACATTCTCAGAAGCGATAGAATAAAGAAACCATGTAAGATACCTTAATAAGAAACATGCAGTGCCAGGTATGGTGATACATACCTGTAATCTCAGTACTCAGGAGGCTGAGGCAGGAGGATCGCTGTAAGTTTGAGGCCAGGCTGAGCTTTAAGCGAGTTCAAGACCAGCCTAAACTACTACTATAGTGAGACCCTGTCTCAAAAAAACCACCAGCAGCAGCAGCAGCAACAACAACAACAAAACGAAAAACAGAAAACCCATCAGACATGGCAATACATGATTATAGTCCCAGCTACCCAGGAAACTTAAGCATGAGGATTATTTAAGCCTAAGAGTTTGAGACCAGCGTAGCAATATAGCAAGATCCCACCTCAGAACAAATACAAATTAGAAACAGAAAAGGGATAAAAATCCACATGAATGAAGCTGTAAAAATTTACTAAAATACACAGAAGGAAAAATAAGCCCTGCTCCTGGATGGAAAGGTCATATGTTTTAAAAATTACAATAATAAGGGGCCGGGGATATATAGCTCAGCAGCAAAGCACCTACCTGGCAAGCACAAGGTCATGAGTTTGATTCCCGGTACAAAAACAATTTTTTTTTATTTTGAAGAGAATAAAACAAATACAAAATAAAACAGAACGTTCAATCAAAACAAAGCAAAGAATATCATACAAGACTTCAAAACAAAACAAAAATAGACCAACAACGATTACCATGTTGCCCCTTGCTATTTTCAAAGTAACTTCCCATACCATCAGGAATAATAAAATCAAACACAACAGAACAGAATAAAACCAATCATATAAAACAATGAAAGCAATACAGGACTTCAAAACAAGGCAGTTGAAATACTACAGTGGCTACTATAATGTATCTTATCTTCAAAGTAGCTGTTTATCAGACATAAAAACAAAACAAAATAGAATAGTCAATCAAAACAAAATAATGAATGTGATACAAGACCTCATAACAAGATTAAAGGAAACCAGCAATGGCTACCATAATGCCTCTTGTCACCTTCAAAATAACTGCTCATGCCCTCAGGTATAATACAGTCAAATAAAACAGAATAGAATAAAACCAATCAAAGGAAAAGAAAAGCAATGCAGGACTTCAAACAAGACTGCAGGAATACAACAGAGGCTATCCTGATGCATCTTATCTTCAAAGTAGCTGCTTAGACCTTCACACATAACAAAATCAAACAAAGCAAAATAGAATAAAATCAATCAATGGAAAACAAAGCAATAAAGGTTTTGGAACAAGATAATAGGAAAAACAATAATGACTGCTATAATCCATTTTGTTATTTTTGCAATAGCTGTCCATGCCATCAAATATAATAAAATCAAGCATAACTAAACAATAAAACTTGGTTAAACAGAACCATGAGAACAATATAGGGCTTCAAAACAGAATTATAGATTAACAATGGCCATTGCCTTCCCCCTGGAGACATCTCCTCCACTTTCACCTTCACAACCTCTATTTTGTATTTTGGATCCCATTAGTTTCCCCACTTTCTTATACTAGGGAGACAATACAATGTTCACCTATGTGACTGAACCTTTTCACCCATAAGCATGCTCTCAAGTTGTATCCATTTACCTACAAGAGTCTCAAGGTTATCTTTCTTTATAGCTGAGTAGCTTTCCATTGTATAGAAATGGCATATCTTTCCTTTCCATTCTGCAGTAGATGGGTAAGCTACCCCTACTGTTTTTTTTTTCTGGTTCCTTGTCACACAGAGCATTGTTCTCTCTCCCATGACTCTCAATCTATGAATTCCCTTTTGAGTTAAATGTGTTTGTTGGATAAAGCATAATGATAGATCCTGTCTCCCGATTCACTCTACCTGTGCCTCTTTCCACTGGTGAATTGAAGCTGTCTACATTAATGGTCAAGGCCAACATGCACTAGCTCATCTCTGCCATGCTATTTTCCTGCCACTGGCTGTGTACTTTTCCCCTCCATTCTATTGTCTGTCCCACTTGATGATCCCCCCTCCCCGCCAATCCTTCTGGAACCATGGTCTTTCTCATCTCTCTCCAAAATGTCCTTCAGTCTTCTCTGTAGGACTGGTTTGGCAGTCATGAACTCCTTCAGTTGTTCTTTGTCATGGAAATATCTTGTTTCTCCATTAGTTTGGAGAGAGTTTTGCAGGGTACATCAATCTGGGTTGGAAGTTGTTTTCTTTCAGGACTTGAAATATTTCACTCCAAGCTCTTCTTGACTTGATGGTTTGTGTTGAGAAGTCTGTTGTGATTCTGATGGGTTTTCCTTTATAGGTGATCTGTTTCTTTTCTTGAACAGCTTTTCATATTCTGTTCTTGTGTTGGATTTCTGGGATCTTGATTATTATATGTCTGGGTGTAGATTTACTTTGGTTATGGCTAGCTGGAGTTCTATATGCCTCACTTATCTGAATAACATGTCTTTCTCCCATGTTT